>WBMV01003169.1:0-21221 GCA_013396655.1 Campylorhamphus procurvoides | reverse complement strand
GGAGTGGGATCGGGACCATGGGATCGGGAGTGAGAGGTGAGAGGATGGGATCCGGATCGGGATCGGGAGTGGGATGGGGGAATGGGATCGGGAACGGGATCGGGATCGGGGATGGGATCGGGACCATGGGATCGGGGACGGGATCGGGGACGGGATCGGGATCGGGACCTTGGCTCCGGGAGTGAGAGGTGAGGGGAATGGGATTGGGAATAAGATTGGGACCGGGATCGGGATCGGGACCATGGCTCCGGGAGTGAGAGGCGAAGGGAATGGGACCGGGGATCGGGACCGGGGATGGGACCGGGGATGGGACCGGGAATGGGATGGGGACCGGGACCGGGAATGGGAATGGGATCGGGACTGGAGCTTTCCCTACCTCTGTAAAAACTGCAATCTTTTTGCCAAAGCGAGATGGTTACCAAGTATTTTTTTGCCATTCTGATTCATGCATGAAACTCCCTCAGTACTGCTTACAGTATTTGCTGTTGAAGAGGGGTTTTTTGGAATAATAATTTTATCTTGTTTAATTTTTGTGTGTTTTTCACTTTTATAGGAGATTTGCGTGACTCTTCAATATCTTCATTGAACTCACCCAGGTAAAGCAGAATTGGCCAGTTCCCATATATGAATAATTACACTATACAAAAAGTGCAACCAATGAAAATTGTTTTCAGAATAAAACTGTTGCTCTGAGGTGTTGGGTTCTTCTTGGAATGCTGCCATACAGTAAATTCTCCTTTGTTCAATAACTCTGTAGCAAGACTCTAGAATTTCTCTGTAGAAATATTCCACTAAGAACATTAATCCTGTGAGGAAGTCCTAAACTAAGACAAAAACCAAAAAGTCCTTCTCCAAATGAATTATCCAATGGAAACATATTTGACAAGGTAGTTTGGTGTGTCTTAAATCCAGTATAACATCTTCCCTTTCTCAGCTGCTGCTTGTGTTTTTATTCCTCTCCTCTGCCAATCCCCAGCTGCACATATCAGTCATGAAGGCCCTTCTCCACTTTTAAAACTATTCTCTTCTTTTCACTTGTATACCAAAAGTAAAAATCAATAGCAGTTATAACACCCTCCTGCTGTAAATGTCCTTTGGGAAAGAACAAAGTAAGGTCAGTCCAAGTGTGCTACCAATGCAATTCTTTAATATTTTATGGGTGTATTGGTATTTATGCCAGAACTCCTCAAAGCTTTAATGTAAGTCATGCCCAGTTACTAATGCAGGCTAAATTTATCCATTGATAAATGAGATGAAATAGGTAAGGGGTCTATTAGAGGCAGGCACTTGCTATGCTTTATTTGATTGATTGATTGATCAAGAATTGGTACTTCTTTCCCTGGGGTAGCAAAGAAAAATGCTAATAACTTTCTCCTGTTCTTTAGCATTAAGTGCTCCATTTGTCTGTTAAAACTTCCAGTAATAAGAGGGATGCTTGAAGCCTACAGTCTTAGAAACTACTGAAACCTTTATTACAAGGTTTTTATGTGTGAAATGAGTTCTTTTAGAGCTGAAGTTACATGCAACAGCAACACATTCCAGTAACTTCATGTTACTGGTTTTTTTAATCTGCCACATTTTTATCTTTAATAAACCTTGCAGTGTGATTTCAGGAGAGACCTTTGTATGACTTTGCACGCTTAATCTGATTGTTGTGATTATATTTTACCAGTCAGCAGCTATTTTTTGCTATTTTGAAGCAACCTAATGCATAAAAATTCCTTTAGTGTTGAAGGTGATGCCATCAAAGTCTTTGTGAGGGTGCGTCCCCCTTCAGACAGAGCTGCCTTAACCAGTGGAGATCAAGGCCTGTGTTTATCTGTCCTTTCATCAAACACCATCCGCCTGCACTCGAAGCCTGAGCCAAAGATCTTCACTTTTGATTATGTTGCAAATATGGAAACAACCCAGGTAATCAAAATTTTGGCAGTTCATGCTAAACCTTTCTACAGATGCAGTGCCTTAGGTGTCATTTTTTGCAGTGGTAGTTTGGTAATACATAGTTATAGTAAGAAATGCTGCATGTAATTCTTCTCCCTAAACAGTTTTGATGAGGTTTTTTTAACTGTTAATTTATTTAATGGAAATTTACATTAAAATTTGAAGTTTACATTTGTAAATGTTTTAGTTCCACCACAGAGAGAAAACGAATCTGCCTCTTGAAACAAACACATTAAAACAACTGGCAGTCAGTTGCTGACATTAAAGATGTGATTTTTGTTTAAGGAACTTACGAGTTTGTATTCTACTTGCTGTATTTCCTTTTTATACTTCTGCCTTTCAAATAGATGCATTGTTCATCTGGGACAACACAGGAAAGAAAATCCTTCAATTTAATTTTTATTTGATGAGTGTCATAGGCTTGATTTTTGACCCACTGATGGTATAAACTGCATAACGTAATCAAAACCCCTGGATCAAAATTAATATTATATATTCCAAAGCTGTTACTATGATTCTGAGTGATGTTATTTTTCTTTCCATTTATCAAGCAATGCAATTTTATCAGAGAGAGTGATTTATGTCACAAAGACTTAGGATGTGTTGTTTTGCTGTGAGAACTCCAGGGGTCATTGTACATGTCTAATGTGAAGGAATAAATCTATTTTATACACTATAAAGTTGTAGCAGAGGAAACACTGATACAAAAGATTCCCAAATAAGTGGTGCCAAGTGCCTTCTCTTTCCCTTGTCCGCAGGAGTCCGTGTTCTCCAGTGTGGCTAAAAATATTGTTGAGTCTTGTATGAATGGCTACAATGGAACCATCTTTGCATAGTAAGTGATTTTACATCTATTACAGTTATTTCATAGCAATTGCATCATTTGAGGAGATAGTGCTAATGAGTAGGTGTGGTTTTTAGAGCCAAAGCTGCTTAATGTTACAGTAAACTTCAAAAGTGCTTCCTTTCTTGCTGCACAACATAAGGACTGGTTTTGCAACATTGAATAGTACTTCTCACTCCTCTTTTGGAAGAATTTGTAGGTGTTATGCTTCTAATACTTAAGGCTAATAATGTGGATTGTAAATTCTTTTCAATTTTACAATTACTTGTCGAAAAAGTAGAAGTTATTGCACTGTTGAAGGGAAAGCTAATTGTTTTCAGTATATCCATAGTAAAATGGAATGAAAAGTGCTTTAACTTGATATTTGGCCAGCTCAACTCTTTAGTGACTTAGCTGCCTGTGGAAAAACTCATGAATGATAATTTTAACTTTCAAAATGCTTTCAAGGTAGAAATATATCCATGACTGGTAGTATGAATATCATTATATTAAGTCAATACTTTTTCATTTTGAAAGCTGAAGAAGCACTTAGGTTAAGAAATTCTGATTTATAGTACTAATCTAATCAAAACCTTACTGATTTTTAGCCTAGCACAGCTTTTTCAAAACTCTGAAGTCCACTTTATTACAATAAACAAGTGTGGGGAAATGAAGTGAAATTGCCCTGAAGTTTCTCTGGCACAATTAATAACTACATTAAAAAATCCCACAACTCTGAAAGAAATATATACTTTATCTTTTTTTTTTCTTTCTTTTTGTTAGTGGCCAGACCGGGTCAGGAAAAACTTTTACAATGATGGGTAAGTGCATGAGAGAGAGATTAATGTTTCAGTGGTGTCTTGATTTTTGTTCTCTTGAGTTGAAATGTTGTATTGCTCAGACACCAGGGATAACATACATTTTTGTTTTCCTGCAGCTATCTCTGGGAAATAGTGTAGTTGATCTTGATTTGTATCAAAAGAGTGAAATGCAGACACTGTCCTCAACCTTTTCAAATATCTAGAGTGGGGTATTTTTGCTGTTTTTAACAGGAGACAAGCTTTTCAGTTAAATCATACATTTTTAGTAAGTTTTCTCAAAATGATTATTCTACTGGTTTCCCTTTTTGGCTGATGTTCCTTGCATGTGTAGAAATATATTCCAGTATGTGTAGAGCCATGTTCTAGTAGGGGTCTTGCTTATTAAAATATGTTCCCAAAATGATTGTTTCCTAAATCACTAAATCACCCCTGAGCCTCCTTTTCTCCAGGATAAACAATGCTTTGCTTGACATTAGAAAGTTACTGAAATAACTGAAATATAAACCAACATTTTGGGTGTTATTTTTGAGGATTACATAGAAATCAACTAAACATAGGGACAAATCTACCCGCTCTTTGTAGTTTTTCAAATCAGTGTAAAATAGCTGTATTGGCATACCTGCACATCTGTGCATGTTTCCTATGGAAGCCCAAATAGTTGATGCTGTTTTAAACTTAAATAGCCTGGGGACAGGTAAAATAAACTTTCACAAACATTGTTTAGACTGCATATTAATCTGACTATGTAGTAATGTAGTTGCTGAAATCTTCTGTAATGACATCTTGAAAAGGTGAACCATTATTCTTGAGCAGTACTAACCATTAATTCTTTTTAATTAAAAATCTCTTTAGGACCATCTGACTCTGACAATTTCACTCACAGTCTGAGAGGTGTGATTCCACGGAGCTTTGAATACTTATTTTTTCTAATTGAGAGGGAAAAGGAAAAGGTACATTTATTTTATACTTATTATTGCGGTGGAAGTAATGTCTCACAGTAAAGATTAGCTAAGGGTGGCAAAGCAGGTGTGCAGCCATTAAATTACCAAGATTATTGCCTTCTTGCATGAAATTTATTAAGGAGGAACACTTGCATATAGTATTTCACCCAATTATAGCAGTTTCTTCAGACACAAATGTGTTAAAAATGTGTGTAGGTTTCTGGATGTTGGTTGTCATCTGGGCATCAGAAATGTATAGTGTGCAGAATATATATATGCAAACTAGTAGATATGTCTGAAAAGAGACTAATTGCCAAACAATGCCAGATTTAATAAAGCAAATCTGTTTTTAATGTAAATTACTGTGTTTTTTCAGGCTGGCAGTGGGAAGAGCTTTCTCTGCAAGTGCTCATTTATTGAAATCTACAACGAACAGATATTTGACTTGCTGGATTCTGCTTCAGCTGGACTCTTTCTCAGAGAGCACATCAAGAAGGGAGTCTTTGTTGATGGTGCTGTTGAACAGGTGTTGTCATCTGCTGCTGAAGCATACCAGGTATTTTTTGTCACTTTTTAATGTTTGGATTATTTATATTGATGCTTATTTGGTAAATATTCCTCTGTGATTAAAGCACATTTTTTTCTGCACAGTGTCTGTGATGGTGTCTTCCCCTATCTCCATACTCTGCAGCAAAGTGTTAAAAAGCCATTTCTAGGCACTGTTTCCTGACTATCCCACACCTGCAATAACTCATGCACAGCTCTGGAGTTTGGAATATATGAATTGCAATTACAGTAACCTTTCTCTAATGCTTACCCTTCACATCTCTGAAACAGCAACAGAAAATTACATTTCCTGCTAATTGGGCAGTGTATGTTCCAGAATTGTCAGGTTTATTTCTCTATGAGTGATACACATATACACAGTATTTTTGTGATTTCAAATATTTCTTTTTCTTTGGGTACTGCTGCCATACACCAGCATTGTATATATTATGCTTTCAAACAGCAATAGCACTTTTGGGAGAAAGAAGTGAATGTTGTAATTAATGCTTCTATTAAGCTATATTTTTTCACTTTTGAAATAACTTCTATTGGAAATAGTCCAAGTCATTTTCCTTGAGATTTTGGAAAGTTGTTGCACTAAAATATACCTATGTCTGCTTATGTATGTAGGCATTTACATGTATGTAAATTACAGTCTGAGGTATTTGATATTATTTATCTGTTTTGTGTTTAGGTATTGACCACGGGCTGGAGAAACCGTCGTGTGGCATCTACCTCAATGAACAGAGAATCCTCCAGGTCACATGCAGTGTTCACCATCACAGTGGAATCCCTGGAGAAGAACAATGAGGTGGTGAACATTCGCTCTTCCCTGCTCAACCTAGTGGACTTGGCTGGCTCTGAGAGGCAGAAGGACACCCACACAGAAGGACTGAGGTTAAAGGTTCGTTCTGGAACACCTTTGATATCTTTTCAAATGCACTGCCCTGTTCCATCCACCAAATCCATTCCCCTTTGTTCTCCTCTCTTTTTGATTTCAGGAAGCAGGGAACATCAACCGGTCCCTGAGCTGCCTGGGCCAAGTGATCACAGCCCTGGTGGATGTGGGCAATGGCAAACAGAGACATGTTTGTTACAGGGATTCCAAGCTCACTTTTCTGCTCCGGGTAAGGGACATCCTCTGGGTTTTATATGCTGCTTGGCATGCAGAAAAAGTACTTGGTTGGGTTTCTTTTACTGTAAAAAGCTGAACATAATTATTTTAAAGTTGTTTCAATATTGGGCAAGCAGAAGGAAGCTTGAAGAATGTCTTTTTAACCTAAACAGACTTCTAGTCAATCTATAGCTGTTAACTGGAGACAACTTGATTTATGCTCATAACCTCATATTACATATTTGCAAGTTTTTTATTTGAAATAAAATCTGAGACACTTACCCAGCATGGATATTTGTCAAATGAAATTCTTTCTGCAATCGGTTCAAAATTATACACAGTAGCTCTTAGGTTAGAGCTCTTGGCTTTCTATTGTCACCAAAAATGTGCCAATAAGACTAACTTCTATGTTTTCACATAGGATTCCCTTGGTGGTAATGCAAAAACCTGTATAATTGCAAATGTTCATCCAGGATCCAAGTGTTTTGGGGAAACACTGTCCACCCTTAATTTTGCTCAGCGAGCAAAGCTGATTAAAAACAAGGTAAGAGAGTTATTCAATGTCTTTATTGGAGCAACAAACAATTTCTTGTCATTTAACCTACATGTCTGCAAGCATGGTAGCTTCATTGAAATAGTCCAGTGCTTTCACTAATTTAAATTAATTTAGCTTATTAGAAAACACTAAATTTGCTTTCCTAATTTTGTTTTATGGTGAATTATTTTTGAAAAGGGCTGTTTGCTCTTGGTTATGAATAGAGGAGAACAGGTGGGAACTAAATAATGGCTGATAATACTATGTATTCATTGCTCCTTCTCAGAGAGTACATTACAAAAGTAAAAAGTAAATAAACCTGCACTAAACATTAAAAGAAGTTTTAGATATTTTAACCTTTAATTTTATCTGAAGTGCACCTAGCTGGTTTTTCAGTAAATGGAACACTGTTTTTCCCACAAGTTCTTCCTTTCCTAACATAGAGTTCTCAGTAGCTTTGTTGCTTTGCATTCTCTGCTCTGTAAGATTTTTATTTGTACCTTTCCCCTATTTTCCTAATTTTCTCATATTTATGAAAGGCTGTGGTAAATGAAGACACCCAAGGAAATGTGAGCCAGCTACAGGCTGAGGTCAAGAAGCTGAAAGAGCAACTTGCTCAACTTACTTCAGTGCCACCTGTGCCCAGTATTTCTGTATCACAAGGTAAGAGTTGGGGTGAGGGAGAGAGAATTTGCTCCTTCTGTAATCTGGAGGGTTGAGGGCCTTCATTAAGTACCTGAACAATTAATATTTTTGTAGGAACTGATTTACAGAGGTTGTATTTATCTTATGGATCCCACTGCCTGTATTTGTATCTAATACTTTGCAGAAATTGTTAATGTGAGTTAATTTTCTTCCTTTCATCAGTTTGGGTACTGAACTGTGGTTTTATTATATAATACATACTCTTCAACTTCACAAAAGGTATGCTGCCTAATCCTTCAAGTAACCACAAGTTTGCATGTGATTCCTTGGACATTTACAACACAAAGGTGTTGGCAATGGTGCACTCTTTAAGCTCAGGACTGGATTTTTTTCCCATACAGGAAGAACCTAAGAGGGATGTTTACTTTCAATAAAAGATCCATTTCAGTGAAAGATGGAAATAGAGTTTTTGCATAGTTTCTTCCTTCCATAAGCTTTTCACTAGAGTGTTTTATCTGCAATACAGATCCCAGCAGAGCTTTCTCCTCTGTATGTTTCTCACTGAAACACACTGCTTTGTAATGTTTGATTGCAGGGTAGGAAAGGTTGTCTTGGAACTTTTACTGTGTTCCTGAGTGAACTCTTCTCTGACCTTGCCAAGAAATAGAAGATTCAGTAACAGAGGTTACTACAGCAGTTAGAAAAGCCTTGTCTAACATAAAACAACTGTAGCTGAGGTTTCCCAAGGAAAAAGGACTTCTCTGTTTGCACACACATTTAGCCAGTAAAACCAAGTCAGTAACTATGGAGGACACTGAATCATTGTTCATCAAACGTGAATATTGACAGAGAGGGCTCAGTGTTTAGAGCCATGATAGAGTTCTGAGGGAAAGCAAGTGATGATGCTTAAACACTGAGGGAGTTTTGTGCAGGACCTGATATGTGAGAGCTGAGTTTGTTCTAAGCATTTAAATTATGTTTGTAATAGTTGATCACACAAATGTAAAATCTGCTTGCTAGCTACTCTGAAAACATGGTCTCATTTTAAAATGTATTAAATTACAATAGGGTAGTTACTAAGCACCTAGATATTATGGTGATTAGTATTCCATAAATAAGTAGTCCTGTCTGTGTGAGGGTATTCAGAAAAGCTATTTTGAATTAATTTCTAAGTGGATTATTAAACCCTTTTAATCCCTTGTGTGGACACTTTCCTTCCAGATTAAGCCACTAATTGTCCATATAATTCATGCCTATTTTCCTGAATTTCCTTCTCATAAACCAGTCAGTCCACTTTTAGTATGTACAAACTCTACTAATAATGCTAATATGGCTTAGTGTTATCAAATTAATTTCAGAGGGATTTTGTATTTTGTAGATATACTTAGCTGAATGAACTGATTCTTTTATTTTAATAAAAGTTCATTGCGAGGCCATTCAATGCTTGCACAACTTTGTTAATTATACAATTATGTATATTAGCTCTGTTCTTTATCAGCACTTGCAGGTGACTAGGAATGACTGTCTAAACAGTATGCTCTGGGTATGGCATGTGATCTTTGTAGAGGAATCACACTGTTCAAAGAATTCATTTAAATATTCTTTACACAATTGTCATTTTAGATATGTAGAAAAACCTAGTTAACTGGCATTTTAATAAATATGGCACTTGTTTCTTTGACTTCCCCTGCAGATGCTGTTGAAAAAGGGAAGAACAACATGAATTACATGAACAACTTCCTTGAAGCAATGTTGTTCTGGGAGAAATCAGAAGGTGAAAAGAAGGTAAGACAGCACTAATATTTCTAAGTGCATTCAGTGCACTCTGGTGAGAGATCAGTGAGCATATTAAAACTGACTTTCTTAATGGTTTTCTTTGGTTCTGACTAAAACTGAGTTTTCCATTATTTGTCTGCCTGTGTCTACATGTGATATGTGCACCTTAAAAATTCACCTGGTGTAACTTGTTTTCCCACTACTCTGTCTATGTATTTTCTAAGAATTTATTAGAAAAAGTGGCTCAACTAGAAGATCTGTGTGCCAAGAAGGAGAAATTTGTTCAGTCCAACAAAATGATAGTGAAATTCCGGGAAGACCATATTGCTCGCTTGGAGAGGTTACATAAAGAGGCTGGGGGAATTTTATTGCCAGAGGAGCAAGATGATCTTCTGAATGACTTGAGGGAGGAAGTGCAGACACTCAGAGAGCAGGTAAGTCTTTGGTGTTACTTTCTAGAACCATTTCCTTTTGTGAGAATAGCTCGTGATGGAGTTCTGTGGTGGGCAGATAATCTTTATAGGAAAGACAGGGAGGGAAGAAAAGGATGGGTCCTGGATTCCTTCATAGAAACATCTCAAATCCATGGAGTTTCCCTACAGAAGGGGTAAGGGGTGGGTTTTAGAGCTTGTGAGTTTGCATAAGAGCAGAGTTTGGTGAGGAGAGTTTAGTAAGGGTGATGTGATGGTGGGAGCTTGCCACAGGCCACCTGAGCTGGGTTAAGTAGAGAACTAAGTCTCCTTTCAGCAACTCAAAAAAGTCTCCAAATCACAAGTCCTCATTCTTATGGGAGACTTTAAACTCTATGACATCTGTTGAAAGGGAAAGACAGCAGGATGCAAGCAAGCAATGCAGCACATTTCTGAAGTATAATGACACAGACAGATGCCAGATGGATCAGTAAGGGCTGATGTTCCCCCAGAGCTGCATGAAGAAGGCAAATTACAAAGTACATACTAAGGCTTTAGGAAAGGAGGCTTTGGGTTATTCAGGTAACTGGTAGGTGTGGTATCATTTGTGAGGCAGTTTTGAAGCACAAGAAAGCTAAAGAGAGAAGGCAAATGCTTTAAAAACAATTTCCTCCAAGCACAAGTAGGAAAAAGGAGTAAATGTCTTAAAAAACTAGCATGTATCTGTAGCTCATAGCTGAGCTTCAAAGTAAAGGGATGGGGTGGGGAAATGCAGAAGGACAGTTCTTTAATGACTATGGAAACATTACTATGACATGCAAAGACTGTTAAGAAAGCCAAACCCCAAAGTTGGAACTCAATAGGGGTGTCAAGAGCAGCAAGGAAAGCATCTACTGCTTTATTACCAGTAAAAGAGTAAACACAGAAGATGTAAACTCACTGTCTTGAGAGTAGATTCCAAGGCAGTAAGAAAACTAACAAAAAAAATTGGGGCAGGGAAAATACCACTTTTCCTCTTCCATTACAATTTAATGCTTATTAAAGTAACAGCTAGATAGGTATAGCATTGTGTGGGAAATAAAAACTGTTGAGTGAAAATATTGCCTCTCACAGATGGAACAGCACCCACGAATTGCAAAGTATGCCATGGAGAACCATAATCTCAGAGAGGAGAATAAAAAGCTTCGTTCTTTACAGTCAGTTAAAAAGGCTCAAGAAATTGATGCTCAGATCATTGCAGAGCTAGAAAGAGCTTTTTTGGAAGCTTCAGCCAAAGAGGGAAGTACTGGAGGTAAAAATACACTCATGTTTTTCAGCTAAATAAGTTTACTGTACTCCTGTTGTGGTTGAAAATGTCTTGAGGAATTTTTGCCTTCTTCAAAGTGATATGTGAAGATTGATAAAAACAAGTTTACTTCATTTTATTCACATTGGCCTTCAAGCAATAGGAAATTCGGATTTGCATCTTGTGAACACCATTTATAATCTCACTTTTTCTTCCTTAGTTGTCGTGAAGACTGAGAAATGCATTCATTAGTCCATTGGTTTTCATGTGCACTGTTGCTAATACCTATTTCTGTCAATGGCTGCTGTGCTGCTCAGAAGCCCAAAAACTTTACTTTTAGTAAAACTGCAAACATTTGAGCCACTCTGTGATCTCAGAGGGTGCCTGTTTGTTGTTTAGGTCACCGTTTACACTCCACCACCACCTCAGCAGAAGGCAACTCGCTGGCAGCTGTGGAAAGGCTGAAGGCACGCCTGCTGCAGACCCAGACTGAACTGGCAAGCTCAAAGCAAGAATATGAAGAATTCAAAGAGCTAACCAAGTGAGACAAAACAGGGTATTTCTCAGTAACTGAAATATTACACAAGAACTAAGAGTTGATGGGGTTGAGGAAGCATGAAGGGGGGGTATTTGGGGGTTTGTATTTAATATAACCACTTTAAGACTGTAAACTTGAGTCATCATAAATGTAGAATCCAAGCACCCCAGGAAATTTTGGCTAACCTGTTGGTTGATTTTTTTGTTTCTACCTCAAAGATTATTTTTTTTAAGAAGGCAATACCACCACTATGTTGTAACGTGTTGGAACATATTTAGCTCAAATCAGTGCAAAGACATGGTGTTAGGAGCACTTTTATGTCCATTTGATCTGAGATAAAGGTCTACTTTGTCCCTACTAATGTACTAAAGTATTTACTGTTGTTGTTCTCCTTGAGGGCAGCACAGGAATGGCCTGACTAATACATTCAGTGTACATACATTCATAAGTAAGTGAATAATACATGACTTGACTTGATCAACCCCATTTCTGAAAAATTCAGGTCTTGTTACTGGAGAGACAAGAAAAATCCCTGCATTTCCAGCAAATGGAATGCAAACCTGGAAGGCAAAAGGGGCCTGATTTTTTATAGTATATTAATTTTTAGCTTGGCCCTAATATTGTTGCTTTTTATTGATTTTAGTGAATCTCGAGTGTAATTCTAAAAGCATCAGGCACAAAATAGTTCAATTTTTGCCTCCCCACCTTTTTTATTTTTTTTTTACAAAGTAGCTTTTAATGTCCTTTTTGCTTACTCAGGCAACTGTACAAATCTGTACTTTTATTCTTAGACTTCTGTGTAGCAAATCCTATAAACTTGATAAATAATAATGTTATAATCTCATGAAGTTATTGATTCAGCAATCCATCAACTGCCCTCTATGATTAATTCCAATGGGCTACCAATATCTTCATATATTATTTTCCTGTGCATTAAATATATTCCTATTTTATGTATTCCATGTTTTGTGCATGTCTTGCTTTCTTGATAGTATATATGCATTTTATTATCAATTCCTAACGTTTTCTTAGTGGAGCTCAGCCAAACATAAATTTGCTTTTTGGAGTCACTAAATTACCCCAAATTTTAAACTTGTTTCCAAGTTTTAATTTTACATGCAAGTGTAACTACATGCTGTAAGTGAACCAGCTGAGTATAATACCAATTTCACAGAAATCAATGTATGTTTATCTTTCTGCTGTCTAATAGCAGAGAGAACTAAACTTACAGGATTCTGTTCCATGAGTTTTGTTGCAGATGCTGAAAACATGAGGGAAAGTGATAGCATTAAACTCCCAAAGGATGAAATGGCATGTTTGCTGTAGCCTGGAGCCTTTGACCCCACCATTATGTCAGGAATGCACAACTATCACAGTAACAGCAAAATACCTAATGAAAATTATTCCTAAATTTCTGCTCAACTCTTGGATTTCAGTCAAAGTACTCTTGGAGGGCAAAATAATCTTAACAGAGCAGCACTTCCAAAAAAAAAAAAAAGAAGTGTTTAAAGGATTTTCTTTAATCCTGGCAAGCTCCAGTTCAGACTTCTCATATAACTGGATAACATTTTTAAAGCTTAAAACCATATTGGTCTGAGTGATATCACTTTCTCATAAAAGGAACTGCAGAGCTCTCAGCTTATTTCTTACCGTGTAATGGATTTTCTCCTGACATGTTTAGTTACCCATCTGCTTGCTTCATTATGCAAGCACAAATAAGCTTCTTAGCTTTTTCATTTTCTAGCTTTTTAATTTTCTAGACATTATTTTTACTTTTTAATACAGAAGTGGTGACTTTCTTCTCAAAATAATGCCTTTCAGTGTTGGGGCAAAAGTTCAGCTGCAATTTGCTGCAGCACATCCTTAGTGCTTGGGAGAGCATCCTTTGACAGGGGTAAAATACTTCCCAAACAGGAAAAAGCACATGGAAGTGGAGTCAGAGCTGCAATCCCTTCGCAAGGCAAACCAGCACCTGGAGAACATCCTGGAGGCAACCAAAGCACACAAGCGCCGAGAGGTGTCTCAGCTGCAGAAGCTGCGTAGGGAAAGCCTCAAGGTAGGAGAAGAGGTTTATTTAGAGCCACACATGGTTACCCCTGAGGAGTATGAGAACACAAATAGTCATTTGTATGACCCCTTAACCTAAGCAATGTTCTGGAAAGTTCTCCAGATGTGACAAAGCAAACAGGCTACTTTTTGTTCTGAAGTTTGAGCAGAATGACTGCTACTGTGATCAGATGACAAAATTGAGAAAGGGATAGTCTTTTAGAACTAACCCCTTTGAGCATTTGATTTCATTATTCTGCTTACAGAATTATGAAGTACAATACCAGACAAAGTCTTAATTCCATTTTGCAGTTAACACAAAGACTGCTTTGTGATCTCTCTAACAGAACATAACCACTCCAACCAAAGCTTACCAGCTGAGGTCTCGCCTGGTGCCACGAATAAGCCCAGACTGCAATTCTGAAGAGTTTCTGTGCTCTGAAGAGGTGATGGATGACATTCTGAAAGAGCCAGTGCCTCCAGAAATGAGTGAACAAGCATATGAAGCCATTGCTGAGGAGCTCAAAGTGGCACAGGTGAATGTTCTGAGCAAAGCCTGAAGTGTGTGTGTAACTTTGTCATAGGGTGGGCTTTGGCATGAAATGCTTCCCCCTCACCAAATAGATTTTAATTTGCCTGGGAAACTGAAGCACTTAATCAATAGTTAACATTGAACAGTCCTCTAATGATACATTGTACTTGAAATTACAACAAAATACTGAAAGGGATTTGAGAGTTAAATATCATAAGTAGTTTATTACTATGACATGCAAAGACCTTTTATAACCTGAAAACTTGTCCCTGAGGAGTCCTTTTTATAAGTCCCTGTTGCCACCTATACTTGGAACAATACACAAGCTTAATATATAATATGGCATTGTTTGAAGAAACCTGTAAATTAGTGCTTATCCACCATTCTATATTAATTGTCTTTTAATGGGCAGGGAAGGTCTTTTTCACGTAGGAGGGTGCTACAAAGTTATTCTGGGCTACTCTCTAGAAGCTGGAACTAAGTTCTGTGCACATAAACCCCTAGGACAAAAGCCAAACCCCCTCTTAGATTCTTACTATAGTGCAGATCCTGTCAGGAATTTAGCTAGTGTATATTTTGAATAAGTTCTCTTTAAAACCTTATTCCTCCAAGATAAAAATACATGTCTGAAAAGTGTTTATTGGATTCAGTCCTTGTACTCCCTGATGGATTTTCTTCTGTTTTGGCAGTCTTGTTAGAAAGGGGAGAAATCAGCTACTTAAGATACCAGTTTATTTTCAGAGTGTTCTGTTTTCTGTTGGCTCAGGTCATAAAAATAGAAACTTGTTGACATTTTTATATTTAATATGCACAGACTGCCATATGGCATGTGAGAACAAGTGGAAGATGAGTGCTCTAATTCTGAGTGTGTGTTGTGTCACAGGAGCAACTGAGCACAATGCAGACAAAGCTGGATGAAGAGGAAAGCAAGAATATAAAACTCCAGCAGCATATTAATAAACTGGAGCATCATTCTGCACAAATACAGGAGGTGAGAGAGCAATGTAATCCAGGGCTCGTTTGACAGTGTAACACAGTCATGCTGCTGGGTTGTCTAGTGAGGTCTTGCAATGTTACTTGCATTTTGACTTTGGAAAAGTTCACATAGCATCAATAGCTCAGGGCTGTGCAGAAAGACAAGGACTTAAAATCACAGAATAGTTTGGGGTGCTTTAAAGGCCACCCAATCCAACCCCCATGGAGTTAGAGTGAGCAGAGGAGATTCATTTAACATAACACTGCAGGTTTGAGTTTGGTTTTGTTGTTTTAACTCTTGTGATTCTGAGCCTGCTTGACCTTAAATATAAGCAAATAAGACACTCTGTTGTAGTTGGGTTTGGCCAACTTCATGATTTTTGTAAAACAATAATAGTAACAAGGAAATTTTAAACTTTGGGATGCTGAAAATAGTGTTTGTCTCAATTAGAACTATCAAATATTTTTAAGTCTTGCTTAATCATTAGGGATGATGATAGAGAAGGAAGTAAGGTCTGTATTCTTTCCAGATCAGTCTCACTTCTGATAGCTCTGTTCTGAGAAGATCTCAGCTCCTAAGCTGTGGGCTGCTTTTAAACGAAATTTTTAGATCAGGTAAAGTCTTCAGTTACACAAATTATTTTCTTCCTTGGACTTGTATGGCTTTCAGAGTCACCAAATACCAAATTTAAAGAAAAATGTGCCCTGTGTTAATAGTCAGGTGATGAAATGCTTTAATACCTTATCACATTATTGTTACAGTTCTGTGACTTGGCCAATAATTCCTTGCATTTTAAAATTTTACTTTTCCTCTTAAGCTTCTTTCATCTGAAAGGAATGACTGGAGCAAAGAGCGCCAGGAGCTCCTTGAACAGATAAAATCACTTGAAAAGCAATCTCAAGACAGTCAAAGCAAGGCTGATAGTAAGTCTATGTAATACTGCAATCTCACAGAAACTTCTGAGGTGTCTTTTGAATCATCAATAACATATGCTGAATAACTGGGTTGTTAGGCAGCTAGGCATACCAGTTTGATTTTTATTATTTTTTTATTTTTTTAAGAACAGAATCTTTAATACTTGCAGAATATCTTTGCCTAATCTTGCACAGTATACAGTGTTCAAAATGGCTCTCTTTACTCTGAATGTGAAGGAGGCTCAGGATATAGTATTTTAAAAGAAAATATTAAATAGGAATAAAGGAGAAATACTCCATTGGTCTGTGGAAATGCAGTGATATTGTCAGGAATGTTTTTTGATTCACCTTTACTTCTTAAACTTGATGTTTCATTGACCTTTTCCATTCACGAAGCCTTTTTGTGTGTGACTTCTGAGCTAATTCCACTGAAAACANATTGACCTTTTCCATTCACGAAGCTGAGGTAATTTCACTGAAAATGTGCAGAGTTTTGTCAAACTTTCCCAGCAGCTTCTGTAGCATTACATGTCTTTTATCTAGCACACTTTTCCAACTAACCTGAGAATTCTTTGGGATTTTTTGGCAGTATTAAAAAGCGAAGTGCACGACCTGCGCATTGTCCTGCAGTCTGCAGACAGGGAGCTGTCTGCTGTCAAGCTGGAATATAATGCCTTTAGGGAGAAGCAGGAGAAGGAAATGGGTCAGCTCTCTGGGCGACACATGGATGTGCAGCTCCAGCTGGACAGTGTCAGGTATGGTGGCAGTTTGGTGACATCCCTTAACATCCTTTCTGGCTGCCTTCATTTTGCTTTGCATTTTCCTATCATGTAGGATATACCCATAAACTCATTGCTCTCCAAAAGTGAAGTGGCTGAAGAGACAGAGTTTGTCACTCTGATCACATGAATTAGGTGGCATAATAATGCTGCTCTAAAAATACAGGCAGAAAGAAATCATAAAAAATAACTGAAGTTTTACTGTTGAAACCAGGAAAGCTCATCACCTTCTCTGCAATAATTGTCATTATTATTCTTGGGAGATGAAAATCAGTAAGGTTTTCAATTATTAGCATGTTTTGGTTATGTTGGCTTCTGTTGTTGTTGGGTTTTGTTTGGTTTGTTGTATATTGGCTTTATGTTGGTTTGTTTGTTTGTTTTTTCCTGGAAAGCTTAGCTATATTTTGCATTATATTAGTAATTTTTTGAGTGATGCATTTTAAAACTAGAACCAGGAAAATTGAGTAGAATTTTGTAAGAAGTCAATTATTTCTTCAGAAATTTGGTGTTTCTGAGTTTAAAAGAGTTACCATTTATGTCAGTCACTCCTTTCTGAAATAACTGTTCTCTGTATATTATTTGAAGACTTTCGAGTACAAGTGATTGGAGCATTTTTATAATGGCACCAACCTTATGAGAGGTTTTGTTTTGTTTCATGAAGGTTAGAGCACGAAAAGATTCTGGAAGAAAAAGCAAGTCTGCAGGATGACTATGACAATCTGCAAGAAGTAAGCAAGTTTGAGACAGACCAGCTGAAGCAACAACTTGAGGACAGAAAACAAGAAGCAGAAGCAATGAAAACTGAGCTTTGTGTAAGACAATCAAGGATTTCAAAGGAGTTTATTTCTTATAATTTCTGCTATTGTAGCATTCTTAGTAGATTCCACAGTAATAACAGGTTTCTTGGTGATTTCATTTGGAAGATACACCCAAAATATTTTTCTAAACCTGGTGCAGGATTTATGCAACCACAGGCTACAAGAAATATCCAATTACATCATGAAGTGTTCAGTTTTGGGGCTGAAGAAATTGCTCTGGAAATGTTGAGGGAGATGGGTTAATTAGCAAAGGAATAAGAAACTTCTTGGGAAAAGAATCCTGATATTGAAATGCTGAGATGCCCTTTCATCTCAGAATAAATAGGCCAGTCTTGGCTAGCACTATCTTTACAAATCAGTTTGCTCAAACTTTTCAGAGTGGATGTGATCTTGTTAAAATGATCTGTGGCTTGGGGGGGATCCCTGTCCTGCAGTTTAGTTGCTGCAGCCCTTGAAAGCCTGTCAGACTGCAGTGATTGCAGAACAGCAGCAAGGTTGCTCAAGGGCTTTTGCAAATGATTTTGCCTGCTTTTCTGCAGTGTGCACTGTGCCTCCTCAGGAAGTTTGATATATGTTTTCCTTTTTAGTGTTTAAAGGAATGCTGAGAGACTGAAAATTATTGATTTAAATTCCTTATCGTTTCATATTTTGAACAAACTTGGAATTTGACAAATGCCCCTAAATTAATCTACAGTTGAAAATTCTAATTTCTCCCTTCACAATCTTGGATATTGAAGAACATCATAGCTATATGAAATTATTAGCAATGGCAGGAGAAAAGAACTGGTTACCTAATAAGAGTTTACTTTTGAACTTGACCAGGACAAAGCTAAGGATCTGTTTCCAATTAAGGTTTTGAGAGGGGTGAGGTGAATTTCAGTCATCTTAAGAATTTGTTTAGATTTTTATTTTGTCGTGGATTATTCTAAAGACCTTATATAGTAACTTTTTATAACAACATATATTTTGCTATTCTAGAACCTTATTCACCTTCTAAAAACAGAAAAAGAGCATAACGAAAAACTAACATTACAATTACAAGAAGACAAAGAAAACAATTCAAAGTAAGTTTTAATTAGTGGTGGGGTTTATTTGCATCTGACCTCGTTGGTTTTGTCCTGTGCTCTTTTGTATTTAGATGGGGATCCTGTTTGTAGAGGTGTTTTGCCCAGGGGGTTGGCAGCAATTACATGATGGACTTTATTTATTTTATCCAAATTAGAACAGCACTTCATTTTAATGTGTTCAATTAACGTGACAAAAGTAATTTCATTGCAAGTGTAGTTCTTCATGTCAAAAATAAAGTTCCACCACTAATAGCAGTGTCTGGCCAGTAACTAACTGGGTCTTTTATATAGCACGGGGAAGGTGATTACCAAAGAACCCTTTAAAACATTAAGTGCAAATAAGAATAAACTGATTACTTGATTCTTATTAAAGCTCCCTTATGTTTTGATTATATTTCTCACTGGAAATGTTTCCTTCACCAGGGAGCTCTTGAAAGTCCTTGAAAAAGCACAGGTGGAGAAACCATTCCCTGAAATGGTGACACGGTGTGAGCAGCAGGTACAGCAGCAGATTTGAATATTTCATCTGGGTGTTCATGGATTTGCTTGTGCATTAGTAGCAATTTTATTTCTGTGCTGACTGTTCCATTGATTACCAGCAAAGTAAATGTAGAGTGCTCAGGTTACATGTTGTTTTGTTAAGCTGGTACTTAATTATCCTGGTAAGGTTAGCAACTTATTTCCTTTTTGGTTCATGACTTGGTGCTTTACAAAACACACTTCAAAGGCAATAGAGACTCTCCTTCACAGTATTATTTCCTCTAGGAAGCAAAACTGAGGACACTGGAACAGGAGCTGGCTGCTGCTGAAGAGACTATTGCTTCTTTGAGGAAGACAAATGATACAGACAAGGTTTGGCCTTATTTCTGTTACTGAGACACCGTTTTATGGGTAACTGTTCTGTAGCAGAGTGGAGAGTCCAGGGCCTTCCTGTGATACTGAGCAATTTTGGGCTCTTAGACAAAATAAATCCTGCCTTTTCCTAGAGAGGTAGAAAACTGGTATGCATCCAGAGAAAACACGAGTTAACTGAAGATTAAACCAAAAAAATCAAGGTACAGCTGTCTACTGGACAAAACATTTGATGCTTAAATGATGCATAATTCCCCTGATGATTGGTAGGGTCTTCCAGTCAGTGCCATGTTGTAGAGGGCAAATGGAAAAGGTAAGGAAGGTGTTGTAAGAGTGTTACCCTGTATATCTTTATTAACAAAATCAAAGCAGTTTTTCATGGAAGGACTGTTGCAGTGTCTGAAAGCTTAAATAGCAAGAGTTCCCCTAGTGAAAGTATCTGTGCTGTGTGTAAAGCAGGTATAAGGATTCACACAGTGCCTTTACTACCCAGCATGATGCAATGACAAGTCTTGCTTTTTTCCTGCTAAAACCAAAAATTTGACATGTATAAGGTCAGAATAATCTGCTGTTCAGTGCAGTGGTGTTCCTTGAATGAATGTGTCTTTTTCCATTACAAGCAAGTGTATCTTTAAACTTCTATTCTATTAGAAAACCATTGCAAGCCAAGACTAAATCAGCAAGACAGTCTTGTCTTCTAATGAACACAGCAGGTTATTTCATCTTTGATTTAAGTGCTTAGAGCAAAAGCTGATTGTTTAACAACAAATTTTCTGTTGTTCCCTCGCATGTGCAATTTGAGGCCTCATTTTCACATGAGTGTTTGAAATTTGGGATTGACAAATTATATACCAAAAAAACTCCAGTAATACATTATATAGATTGTATATGTATTTTTCTGGGATTAACTTTTTTTTTATGTTGCAGGAAGTTGTAACTGACTTGATGAAACAGATCCAGGAGTTGAGGTCTTCAATTAATCATAAAACTGAGTCCATACATGGGCTGACAAGAGAGCTGGAGGATATAAATGTATGTTCTGTCATTTTGAAGGACATGGTATTATTCTTTGCAAATGACATGTCTTATCATGGGTCTCACACAGCATAACTTGCTGGAGCATTTTAGAAGGAAACTTCTTTGTTTTGACATGTTGAAATCTTCTGAAGGTTTTATGCCTAAGGCTGTCTTGGAAACTGAACCCTTTCCACGTGGTGGGTAAAAAGCTGGGTCTCTGAAGGGACCTATTCACATCCTGTAAACTACACTCAGCTGACAGTCACATTTAGATTTGCTCAGAAATTCACAATTTAAGAATTCAACAATTGAAGCTGAATGGGAAATTTATTTTTTGAGGGAGTGAATTCTTATGTTGCTTTTATTGCAATGTTCTACATCCAAAAACAAGTACAAAGAACTAAAATTGTGTATCTGAATAACTGAATAAATATGGTGCATCTGCTTTGTTAAAATAGGTCTGGTTTGAAAACTGATAGAACAACCCACAGAATGCTTTAGATGGTCTGTTATGTGTGAACTATGAGTTCAAAAAAGGTTCTACAGACAGACCATTGATGAGACAAATTTCTATGTATTGATGTCTTTCTTTTAATAATGGTTTTAGTGGGTAATATGTATTGTGGTGGCTAATTAACCTTAAATTAATAATATTTTTCTGTAATTCTGACAACTGATTTCTAAAAACATATCATACTTGCTAAATGAAAAAATATATCATTCTGATTTTAGTCATTGACACAGATTTCCAAGTGTTTCTAATTATCATCATAAGATTTGTGATGTACATTTATTTGTATTAGGTTTGCCAACTTTCCTTAATAACATGTTTTTCTAAAATATTC
>WBMV01003168.1:21583-33894 GCA_013396655.1 Campylorhamphus procurvoides | reverse complement strand
AGTAGTAGAGGCAAGACAAAATTGGCTCGTGGGGATGAGGCAGCTTCTACACCTTCCTCCAGATTCCGTAACCAAGTACACATTGTGCCCACGGTCGCTGGATCCATGTTTGGGTGTAGTGTTGCTGCCATGGTATAGACATATGATGCAGGACCACCTTGAATTACCTTTCTCCACATAGGTAATGTGCAAATGATATCCTCTGGATCATCAATGAAGGTATCGTATGGACAGGCGTAAATAAGTTCCAACATTACCAATTCTCTCAAGTACTGGATGGCTTCTTCTACCTTAGTCCACTTTCTTGGGGGGTCCATTAGATATTCTCTGAATGGGTACCTTTCTCTCACGCTTGTGATAAGTCACGTCCAAAGACTGCATACGTTTTTCATTTCTACAATTGCTTTTTCGAGTTAGCAATCTCTGGCAATGGATCCTAGTTGCTGTGCTTCACTACCTTCCAACATGTGACCTCTAGCCACATTGTCTCAGCATTGGAGCAGCCAGGTAAGAATTCACTCACCAGGCAGGTGACTGTAATCTCTCCTCAAGTCTCAAAGTTCTGCTGGGGTCATTGATCGTATAATTTCACTTTCTCGTCTCATCTCCTTTAGTGAAGTACTGGTTCTAGTACCGGTACTGGGCCCCGCCCCATCATCATCTAATCTATTTTGGTCTTCTTCCTCCTCTCTCACTGATTGTTGAGTTATGCTTGGGGACATCTGTAACCATGACTTCTTTTTCACTACAGGAGCAAGAGTTATCTAAGGTGATGTAGTTTGAGTTCCAATTTCCATAGAACCAGTAGGGATTACATTGGCTGTTTGAGTCCCAATTTCCGCAGAACCCGTAGTTTGGGTTCCAGTTTCAATGGGACTAGCAGAAGTCATGCTGGCTTCAGGTTGAGTCTGAGTCCCAATTTCAGTGGACTCAATAGGGATGACATTGGCTTCATGTTGCATCTGGATCCCGATTTCAGTGGATCCAGTGGAGATGGCACTAGCTTCAGGCAGCGTAGTTTGAGTCCCTGTCTCAGCCTTAATTCTTTGGGAGTATTTAACTGCATCTTGATAAGCAAAAGCCAGGCCCCAGTACAAAGCAAAAAGTTGCTGATTTGGATCATCATATGAAAAACACCCTTCCGTTAAACAATGTGTCATCCCATCAGGATTGAACACTTGTTCTGGCATGAAGTCCCAAGTAATGGGAGGTGTCACACACCCTATCAACTTGCCAAACTTCATCCATGTTCCTTGCCACCCAGAAACTGGCTCTTTCAAGACACGTCCCAAAGTTCCAGTGATTTTCTTCAAGGTCTGGCCTGTTCTACAAGGGAACCAATACAACACCACCTTTCCAATTTCAAATAACATTTTTGCTGCCTTCATCAATAATAGCACTGTTGCTAAACAACTTAGATAAGGATCAGAGGCAATCCTAGGTGTCCTTGTTACTAAGCCTTTGATGTCAAAATTAAGGAGAAATTTGTATGCACCATACCATGTACCATCTGGTCGATTTCTCAAAGGATACCCGGAAACAGGTACAAAGACAGTTAACATGACAAAAAGAATAAGTAAAAGAGCCATGTTTATATGTTTATGTTAAAATCTTCCCACTGTACCCAAACAAAGAGGCATACTTATATAAACACACCTTTCCTGGCAACCTTCCCAGACATGTTCCCAAACAAAAGCTATGTTTACATAAACACACCTCACTTGGCTGTTTCCCCAGGAACTGTTCCAAAACAAAGAGATAATTTCCTGGCCAATGCACCAAAACCTGTGGCCATTTGACCCTGGCTGAATACCAAGTGCCAAGGGCCTATGACAAAGGTTCCAAAGGCCCCCCCTGCAACCACAGGGAAAAGGAGGCGAGGAAAATACCTACAAAATGAATTTCAGCAGAACTGAAACAGTTTATATATTTTACACATATATACAGAGAAGAAAAGAGGGAAAATCTAGTATCTCTATATGCATACACACAATAAAAATGATGCCTAAAGGTTTGGTGTGTATTTTGTAGATTTTTAGAGTTTTAGAAGTATAGGTTTTCTTGCTCACATATTAAGTGGTATTAGAAGTTACTAAAGTGATTTTCTCACATATTCTCAGGCTTTCTGAAGGTCATGATGTTTTTCAGAGCCACTTGCAAAATAACTTGAAGCCAAAATAATAGAAGATCCCAGAAACCGTTGGAGGTGGTCCAGAGGAAATAGCCTAGGACCCCAATGGGTGGACCACCGAGGGAATTAGAAATGATGATTGGTTATGGATATGCTAATTGTTTGGAAGAGTATAAAAACTGTAACCTTACTGAGGGCGGGGTTCTTCAGGGATTTTTGGACGCAGAGATCCTTGTTGAAACAATGCGCATTTTGTAGGCCCGGTGGAGGCCCAAAGCCTCCAATCTCCCAATAAAGGTATTGTCTATCTTTCTCCATTAATGTTTTGTCTGAGTGCCTATCTTCCAGGATTTTAGGCATCAAGAACAAGAAAACAAGTTTTCACTTCCCTTTCACCAAAAACAGCTGCCATTCATGTATCTCAAGACACCTCCTCCCCGACCAGATCTCAACTGACTGCCGCCCATACCTGTGGCCTACTCCCACACCAAGGGGTGACCGCAAGGAGCTCCTCTGCTCTCCAACACTGATGGAAGAAGGACTGACAGTCTCACTTCCTCTCCCTCTATTTATATCTCTGCTTACTTAAAGAATAGGATGGAATACTTCCTTAGGTTTGACCTGGTTGCCAGGAAAAGGCCTAAACCAAATCACTACAAGACCATACAAGTTCTTTACAAAGGGCCAAATGCTGGCACTATTCAATTGCAAAGATACACTGTCCAAGCTTTGACCCAAAGCATGGGACATTTATTTTTCCCAAACACCTCTTCTTAGACTTTAAACAAGACAAAATATTGATCATTTCTCACAGTCATTCATTTATAAAGTTCATTTTTATCTAGTTTCTATTTTCTCCATACTGATACACAAACTGAAAGTGGAAAGGCTAAACAGAAGGCAGTTCCTTACCTAAATCTTTTATATTGGCAGTTTTCTTAGTTTCTGTATCAGAGGGGGCTGGTGATCCTGCTCACTGCCGTGCCCTTACATGGTTTTCAGCGTCATCAAAGCCATAATTGTCTACAAAATATTAAGCAAATGAAGACAACCTGTGTTCTTATCACATTGCACTTTGGCATAGATATTTAAATAATCAGTATTTAGGATAAGTGAATAAATATAAGCTCATCATTACCTTCCAATGTTAGGAATGTTGCCTCAGCTTTTTGTAAGAGATCAAGGAACTGAAAACTATGTTCTCACAACAGGCAAGAAACCTTGGAGGAACAAGCTTGATCTTGCCCTGAACTCTATGCATCCTGTGATTATGTCTAGAAATACCTCTATTTAGGTATAGCCCAGATTAAAAAAAAAAAAAATCAAAGGCAAGAGGTTATAGAAATGATGCCTAAAGGTTTGGTGTGCATTTTGTAGATTTTTAGTGTTTTAGAAGTATAGGTTTTCTTGCTCACATATTAAGTGGTGTTAGAAGTTAGTAAAGTGGTTTTCTCACATATTCTCAGGCTTTCTGAAGGTCATGATGTTTTGCAGAGACACCTGCAAGATAACTTGAAGACAAAACAACAGAAGGGCCCAGAAACCCTTGGAGCGGGTCCAGGGGGCATAGCCTAGGACCCTAGTGGGTGGAACACCAAGGGAAATGGAAATTATAATTGGTTATAGATTTCTAATATGTTAATTGTTAGGAAGATTATAAAAACTGCAACATCACGGAGGTGGGGCTCTTCGGGGATTCATCAATGCTGATCAGGATCCTTGGGGAATCAGCACAAGCATGTAGGCCCATCGGAAGCCCAGTACCTCCATTTCCCAATAAAGGTATTATCTATCTTTCTCCATTAACGTTTTCTCTGAGTGTCTATCTTCCAGGATTTTAGGCATCAGATATAACATTGAATAGCATTATAAGCAAAACAGTTTTCAAAATGCTACTTCTTATAAGATGCTGGAAATCTACTACTGATGCAGAGAATAACCAGCAGCAT
Organism: Campylorhamphus procurvoides; assembly: GCA_013396655.1. Lineage (NCBI taxonomy): Eukaryota > Metazoa > Chordata > Aves > Passeriformes > Dendrocolaptidae > Campylorhamphus > Campylorhamphus procurvoides. The sequence continues at coordinate 29,814 of WBMV01003168.1, read as the reverse complement.
TTTCATTGTATCAAATATTGCTTCAGACGCAATTAAAGCAAAACAGTCTAGCATGGTGCAAAATATATGCAGGTATTCCCCCAAAGAGCAGCAAAGCAGTAGAAAGGATTCAAAAGGTTTATTTCAGACGCGAGGATACTGAAAACTCATAGATCCTAATGGCGCTATACAGGCAGCACTGGGCCTCAGAGCACAAGGCAAAGGCAAGGCTTTGATTTGTTCCTCAGGCTTTATCATCGCTTCCCCCCCCATCTCCCCCATTGGCTGCCAAGGCCTTGCAGCACATCTGTGAGTGTTATCCACATCTGTGGAATGCATGCAGAGAAACATCCTAAAACTGTGTCTGGGAAAGATGCCTCTTTCCAGGCAGGAAAGCTTCCTTAATGAAAATTAACTGCCTCCTTGATTGCAATATCTTCTGTGAAAGAGGTATTTACCCCTACACATGGAAAAATTAGCCCTCATTATTAGCCTGTGGCAGGGCCCTAGGAAAGAGCAACTCAGAGATCTGTTGGAACCACTGCTGTTTACTTATGAAAGAAAAAACTTAGCAAGGCCTTGATACTGGGGAAGCAACATTAGTCGTTCGGGTGCATTTTAGAAATGCCTTACCCTGACTGTTCATAGAGCACTGAACTAGAAAAGGCAATAGCAGACAGCTGGAACTGTGGAGTGTCCCTGTCTGACCAGGTGTCCTTGTATCCTACTTGCCCTTACTCCTCACCTTCCTTGGCTTCCATGCAAGCAAAAAGAAAAGTGGTCATGCACCATACAGATGTGAATTTAGCTCTATCTTAAAGAACTGAAGAGTTAAGATGGCATCATTAGCTGCGCACAGCATGATTTCTCTCTAATCTTTGCAACAAGTTTAAATGTCCATGAATTGTTATTAACTGGATTTAGTAAGGACTTAAGACTCATAATGTTTTCGTAAAAAACCTCTTGTCAACTTCTTTCTACCTAGAGGGGAGAGCTCAGCCTTCTGAGAACACATTGGTCAGGAGGTAACTCTCCACTGCATAGGAGGCTTTCCTGAGGTGTAAGGAGGGAAGGGGGACAGGGAGCAGCTCCCAGTACCACCATTACCACCACCCTTATTGCCATGTTGTGATGACACAAACTTGCACAAAGGCACGCCAGAACCATTAATGGCTGCCAGTGTCTCCCTCAGCATGCAGTCATCATGGCCAGGCAGCAAGATGTGTCAGGCAAGGGGCCATTAGGCAACCCTCAAGCTGAGGGACAGTTGCCCACCTGGAGAGTTTTCACTTTATTCACATGAGGAGATTTCCATATGCAAATGAAAGCACTTGAGATAATGACAAACCAGTATAATAATAACTCAATTACTTTGCATTTTGATACCTGCTGGGAGGGGACTCACTGCTTTTATAGCTTGTTCATGTGAGCCTGTGGACACAAATGACTGCTTCTTAGTAAAGGAAGTGCTAATTAATAATAATCACTAACAACAATTAATAATTGCAATTAATAATGCACACTTTGTAGCCCAACAGATAGAAGAACCTAAACTATTAATTGTGTCTATAACTATATATAAGTATATAAGCTAAATACATATGCATGTAATTATATATAAGACTATGGGGGGAGAAAAGGTAGGCAGCCAAGGGGGTGTGAGGGAGGGTGATCCCTGTCATGACTAACCTCCAGCAGCACCTGGGAGAGACTTGCTGCTGTCACTGGTCTCCTAGGAAATGCTAATCAGTGCCCCAGTTGCAGGAGACACTCAAAGCTCTACCGGTAGGGAATGACTCCACTGCCATCTCAGCATAGCAGCAGCCCTCGGTGGTGGGAGGTCGCAGGGGTTAGGTCTTGCAGGGGTGCCTCCTGCATGTTCCTTGCTGCAGGCTCAGGAGACCAGGCAAGCAGTTTCCAACACCAAGGTTTCTGCTCATTGGTTTAATTCAGTTGAAATGAGTTGAAAAAGCTGTTAAAGGGTGAAGTGTCCCTTCTCTTGGAGGCCAGCAGCCTGGGTAACCCTCAAGTTTGCCAAGGGTGGCCAGGCCCCACACTGGGGGTAGGAGGGTAACAGGCACAGGTCCCCTGTCAGCGCTGCCTGCAGCTTCCTCATTTTCTAGGAGGGAATCCTCATGTGTGGACTCTACAGGGCCAAAGCACAGGGTCTTTCCTTCATTGGGATCCCAAAGAATCTTTCTTCTCCCCTGACCCATATGTTTGTTCACTGTAGACAGTCAGAGCTCCCTCCTTGGCAAGCTACACTTTAATAATAGATCTCCCTAATTAATACTGTCAGATATGACACAAGATCAAGACCCAAATCTATGAAGATTAATGATAGCTATTTCATTGACCTATTATCCATCTGATCCAAAAGCAAATTACATTGTCTTCAAAATGTATGGGTATGGGCAACCATGAATCCAATCTTTCTTTCAGTGGAAGTTCTAAGAACAAGGACTGCAAGATTTGGCTCATTAATAGATTATTGTTAATCATATTAAATTGGGGGGGAGGGAATTGCATTACCTTTACTGACAGGCTGAACACCTCATTCCCCTTCCTTTCTCCTACTATATGTATGTATGTAAATCAACAACACTCTGGTATGAAAATCAGTTCTGCTCCCAACAAAACTAATAACACAATCTCATCCAGATTAGACTCTGGCCTTTTCAGGTAGTCTTCACACCTGCTTTACACCACACACTATAAATCTATACGTCTATATATACATGTCCATGTGTATATAGCTAAATACGTGCAATAGGTTCAAGAATAACAAAATAGGTTATTATTAGTAGACAACTGCTAATCCAAAGGGCTCTTTTCTCCTTTTTCTATCCCATTCCCTCCAAGGAAGGTCCATAAAAATGTATTCATTTTTATCTCATGCATTTACCATTTAGTGGGGAAATTTAATTGTCAGAAGTCTGGTGTTTTCTTTCCTCTAAATTAAAATAATAAAGGAGGTAAGAGCTAATTAATGTGCTCATCCCAGAGTGTGAATCTATGAAAGTGTTGTGCATTTTAAAAATCTAAATGGACTTTTTCATTGTGTCTCTATGGGACTGCTACTTCACCCTCCTTTCTGGAGCTAGTCAACACAAAAGAGAAAACAACTTCTAATTCACACAGGAAAAGCCAGATCTGCTGTAAAAGACAGCATGCTCGAGTTCTTTATAAAATGAAATATTTCACATATTGAAATTAAAGTATTTCCATTTCAATTGAAACAAATAATGAATTTCTTCTATGTTAATGCATATTAATGGCAACTTTAGGAAGGCATAGATGCACTCATGAATATGTCCATTCATCCAACCAATTTCTGGGCTGGTAAATATAGTTTCCTTCACTGCCATATTTTGCATAATACTCAGCTTTTGTTACTGTCAGTGCAACAGCCCCACTGGCACTATGGCACTACAGCTTACAGAAGGCTTACAAAGTTTTTACTTTTCTTTCTACCTGCCATGAATGGAATTTAAATATCCTAACTCCTATTATTGTTCCTAACTTAGAGTTTGTTACATAAGAAATTAAAAAATTGCAAGTTTTCTAACATTAATTTTTCATAAGCCACTCTGAGTGGTCTCTGTCAGTATTATACAATAGTACTACAAATGACAAATACTGTAGATATTGTTCCTGCTTAGAAATGTACTAGGTAATGTGGTTGGCACAGATGAATTCTTCATCAAAAGTGTAGTTACTCATTGCTTTGCAGTTTTATGCTAAGAACTGCATGACATTTAATGAAACTAACAAAATCACAGTCAATTAGATTAAAAACACAGATGTTCTAATAAAATATGTAACTAACTCCTTGTAATGTATTTGAACTGCTTCTTTTTCTTAGTCTGCATTGTGCCAGTTGATATATGAATCCCAAACAGCGGACTGAACTGAATAGCACTTATAATAGAAACTATTATCAAGTGGGGGAAAAAAATGTAATAAAAACTGAGACAACTGGAAACATTTCTTCTGGTACATGGATCTGCACTGAGATATATTTCACTAACACCTACGGAAATATATTACCCACCATTACTTTGTTTATCAACTTCAGTCTTATTTCTTCTAATTATTCAAGGATAAATCTTTCCCTAGACTCAATTCAGAAGCAACCTGTGTAATATGGAGTATACTTATTTATGTTTTATCAGTCCCAAGGTAGAGTTGGAATAATTGCAAGATACAAGCTTGCTGACACAGTTTATTTTCTTAATTACATAAAAAGCAGGTTTGTAACTTGAACTTCTCAGGAAACGATAAGCCATCTCTATATGCTGAATTCAAGTGCCCATAAAAAAATTAAAAGGTTTATCTGAGTAAAATAACTAGTAAATTAATTCATTTTTCTCCAATTCTGGTTTGTTTGGTTTTGGGGTTTTTTTGGTACATTGTAGACCTGAGTAATGATATTAGTTCTAGTGTGGGAAAATATTATAATTGAAATCTGGTAAGTTATTTGCAGATTTCAAGTTTTTCTTTACACTGTGCTGACATTTAGTACAGCCCCGGTGAAGAAAACAATACTTCCATTCATAGCTCTAGACCTAGATTTCAATTGACTTAAGCAAGCACAATGAAACTTGGTCATTCATTTCTTAGCCATATTGTGTTCTCAAATTTTCTCTCAGCAAAAGTATAATGACTCAGTATTGTATGGTTGCATAGACAAGAGCTCAGAACAAGAGACACTAGTTTTGTCTGATGGTGTGAGAAAGTTATGAAAGGATCTTTTCTTCCAGATGGTGTTAAATTCAGCTGCCTTTTTAACATTGGCCTTGCACAGCAATCTGCTGCTCCCTTTTCACAGAGAATAAGTCTGGGTTCCTACTAGTTAACATGCATACTCACACAACCTGCAATTTCACTCCAACTGTTTTATGATGGAGTGTCATGCTAAATAAACTTGATCTGTTTATTCCCAGTGCTAAAACTAGACTTCAAAGAACTGCTCAACTGATATTTAAACTTCTTTTTATTTAAAGATACATGTTGTTTGATTTTTGTATAAGTTTTAAGGAAACAGCCATTTACAGATAGATAATTTTGCATAACATTATTTGCTACATGAGGAAAGCATAAACCTGGAGGACGTGCTACTACATTTTAACATGCTCTCTTTTCCCAAGTCAGATTTGCAGGAGAAGGGGCATTTTGCTTCCAAGCAACAAAGGAATAATAACAACAACAGTAATAATAATAATGTGTTTATTAATTTATAGCCATGTGATGTCAATACAGTACAAACCAATTTAATATTACAATGGGCAACACGATTATAATATTTATGTTTTTCCTGGGTATTTTTCTTAACAAATTTGCATAAAATACCAAGATGCAAGCAAAAGCTTAAGTAAATTGACACCACTGACTCCTGAATAAACAATAGGTTTCCCCAGAAAACAGCTTATTGCCTTAATTGAAGGTCTTTCAGAAAGAAAACCACATACTTTGTAATGTAAATATTAATCGTAGTAGACAATCACCCTAGGTAAATAGCACCCCTGGATGGAAGCAAATGAAAGGCATACAGGCACTCAAAATGAAAGATTGGTTGCACAAACAGTGCTTCAAATGTAAATAAACAAGGGGCTTCTCATCAGTCACTACAGTAGTAAAACTTTGGCAAGTATATAGCAGCTGAAGTGGAATTTATGTAAATACAGTTTGGCTGGGGTACTAGATGAATCTCAGTAAAAGAAACAGAGCAAGCCTTGAAAATCCTATAGAATATATTTGGAATTACACGGAAGATGAGATGACTGGAGACTAATTATTTATTTTAAATCAACAGTCCATGTCATGTTTCTAGGACCTGTTTGATGGTTCTTTGTTTCTTTCCTCTCAGAATATGTGACTTAAGGTTAAGTATTTCCATTATAAACCCCCCAAAAATATTTTATGTGAATCATCCTATTACAAAGTAAAAATTGAAAAAACAAAAAACAAAAAAAACCCCTCAAAGCACCAAACCCACAAACAACCTGTAAACGGTTATCCCTTTAATTTATGAAGAACACTGAGAATTGTTTCTTTATCTCTGATCTTATTTTAATCTACCTTAGAGATGTTCAATTCCTAAGACAGTATTAGACACTAGTCTGCCTCTGGAAAGATGTTTAGGTTGAGTTCAAAGGAAAATGTTGCCCTTAAAAATTAATCCTGCTCAATTTCACTGTAAAAGGTGACTAAACTGCAATAATTATAAATATAAATAGCATCCAAACAAGTATTTATTAAAACCCATGAGATGTTTGCAAGGTCAACACATTATGTCTTCTATTTTTTCCATCAGGGAAGAGAGGCAGTCTCCATAGCTGCACCTCCTGGATTGCCTTGCCTCTGCCTTGCCTCTCCTAAATCATCTGCAATACTTGGGCCATGGAAGAAAAGTGAAACTTGCTCCCAAGGAGCTTGTACCGAGGTTCCAGAATTAACAGAAAGAGATGGTGTGCAGCCATGGAGCAGTTGGTGTTCTTACTTGGGAGCCTGCAGATGGCTGTGGGTGGGAAATACCCCCACTTACGGAGGTGATGGAGATGAGTATGGTATAGTGCAGTTGATGTTTTTTTCATTCTCCAGCTACCAGCAGAGCTGTCTGTCACAGGCTGCCGGAGCATGGAATTGCCACTTGCCCTGAGCGTGGGAATGGGAGTGCCCAGCCGTTCACATCTCCTGCAAGTCGCTTAACGGAATCAATTAGGCAAGACAGACAGTCAGCTTCCCCACCCCCTTTCCATTTCTGTCAGGTCTATATACATCCTAATTATTTCAGTTTGGGATACCAGAGCTGTTTCCTAGATAGATCTGATCATCCTTAAACAAAAAGAGAGGAGGAGCGCACATGGATTTTTTGAGTAAATGTCACTTTCATTTCCAATGCTAGGCACAGAGTAAGATGCAGAACATTTTTAACACTTTGACAAGGGAGGAGGTGATCTCATCTCCATCATGTCTTTCTGCTTCAATAGCCTCCTCAAGGAAACCTTCTCAGAACAGAGAAGCATCTGTGCTTGCATTTTGAACAGAAGAATAAAAATCAGCCATCACTTTTTTCATCCTTGTGCAGTTCCACCAAGTTCTCAGTAGATATAAATTGTTAAGCTTGCCTACATGTCAGTGTAAACTTTTTTGAAAGCCTGTTTTCATATTATTTGAAATAAATCCCTCAATGCTTTGTCTAAGATGAATGCAAACTGATTTTTTTTCCAGTTCAGTCCACACTGTATCATCACCACCACCATCAACCATCATCATCATCCTAACCAACTACCAGCTTTATTTTTAAAGCCATTTCATTGCAATAAATAATTTTGCAAAACGAAACAGCTTAGCCCAGTTAAACATTAATGGGTCTATGTTTCTCTTTATTTATTTATTTAACAGCAATAGTTGCACATACAGTGTTTACCATCAGTACCATTGTCACAGCATTTAGCATCTGACAACTTCATACTTTGGACTAAGTATGCCGTTTAATTACCTTCACTCCCACCTTTAGCCATAAAAATGCTAGATTCAATAAGCACTCCTGACCTTTCTTGGTTGGGTTTTTTTGTTGTTTTTTTTTTATTGTCTCTTGCAGTAGTCTTTCATTTTTACACAGTGTACGATGATCTTGAAGGAGTTTTTACTTTCGGTTATCTAGCTTTATGAAGACCAAAACACTCATACAGCTAGATAACCAAAGATAACAACTCACTTCCCTCTAGCTTTCCTTTCTAGAATCCAGATTTTTTTTAATAGATGTGCAGTTTCCTCCAAGAGTGCTAGTGCTGCTTTAAAATAGTCACCCTTTTATGCAATTGTGACCTGTGTGTGCACATGCTCAACTAATAACATCCAAGAGAGATCTGTTGTCTTCAAAATTTATTCAGAACTTTTTCTTTCAGTCAGTAATTTCCAGCAGGGATAGCCAAGAACTTATCTGTAAATACCAGTAAAACCCAGCTATTAAGGTGCATCAAACTGTGATAAGACTGAAAATGCATCCATCCCTTCACAAACTTATATTTGCGTTATAAATTTCTTCAGTCTCACAAAAGACTCTTTAGACTCTATAAAGATGTAAAACCATCTTCAATTTCCAGCACAGCGTAAGGAAGAAAAAAAAACCCATTTCATTAAAAAGTGACAAGATGATTCAAGGATCCAGCTCCCAATCCTTTTAGATTATGCATGGTATAGAGATTTTTACCAAATGGTGGCAGCTTGATTGCAAAAATCTTGTA
>WBMV01003168.1:0-21536 GCA_013396655.1 Campylorhamphus procurvoides | reverse complement strand
GGGGGGGGAAGATCCTTGCTTTCTCAGGACTGCTAGAACTGGGAAGAAGCAGTCTTGTTGGCTTGCTGCTGCCCCCGATCTGAGAGGAGAAAAGGAGGGCTTTTAGTGCCAAAATGTGGACCAGCCCAACAAGTCCTGGACCAAGGAGACAAAGGAGGTAATGATGATGTCATGAGAAATTTCAAGTACACATGGTTATTGATATGCATGAGTGATCAACGATCTGCCCCTGCTGCCTTTACCTTCCTTCTTGGTAGCATAGATTGCTCTAATATCCAAAGACTGGAAGAATTCTCTAAGGATAGATAAAAGTGCTTCAGATCTGTGGAACATCTTTGCCTGCATTTCTCTTTTGGCAGCCTGCTTATGCAGAGATGTGAAGCACTTTGCTATATCTTAAAGTAAGGCCTTGCTTTCTGAGACTGGGGATCAGATCTGTGTTATGCAGTAGTTGATGTGTAATTACATTGACAATTTGCACTGCTGTGATGTGTTTTTAATGGCTTCACAGCTTGGTTATGTTTTGTGTCTATAATGATTTGCAGGTATTTACACTGGGATGACTGTGCAACCCATTTTCCTCTATATATTTATTTGGAATACTGCTTATATTACTCAAAAAATTGATGAAGGCAAGTCTTTCTAAATTGTTAGAATGAATTATGTATGGTTTTAGGATTTAAGTCTTTCAATTCACCTCTCCTCCACATTATACTTTGAATTATTTAACATTATAATTTGTATAGAATTTTTCTAAGTCTAAAGTGCAAACAATAAAGGTCTCTTGACTATATATGATACAATGAAAGTCTGGACTGAGATCTACAATATTTACTGTTGAAATTAATAAATGTATTTCAACAGCTCATACATACTGTGATCAGTATAAGATGCATATTGAAGAATTCAGCACAGAGAATGTGAACTGCTCTACAGTTCTAAAGGAATTCTTGCTTAAAATTCATGCTGCTACTATTCTTTTAAGGTGTAAAATAAAGCATAATACATCATGCGTTATGTTCCTGTACAAATATAGGGAATACATCTCACTTCATTTAAATAGATTTCTTTCTAGATTAAGCTGTTTGCATTGTTACTATTTTTAAGAGGAAATATTTAAATGCATGGAGTTAAACTGAAATTCTTGTTCTATACTGACTGTATAGCCTGCTCACATAATAAAACATATGTGTGCTTGTATGTACACAGGGGAACCATGTATACATGTGTAGAACTAAGTACATGTGTATAGGTATTTGCAGTTAAATATATATATAATTGTGGTTACACTTAAAATTGCATCTATATGCCAGCCCATTTTTTATCATAGATTAATATTCCAAAAGCATGAAAAAGGGAAAGCAATATAATTTATCAGACAAGATCCAATATTAATCCTGCCACCAAGACAACATAAACATTATTAACATGCCAAATCCTGAATTCAGTAGTAATATTACTAATGAGGCCATTCATTTGTACTTTCAGATTATCAGCTTCTGAAATCGAGCATTATTTTTTTAAATGTGTGTTAGATACTCTGGTATAAGGAAACACTACCATTTACCACCAGTGCTTAGTATATGTGAGACATATAAGCTAATTGGGCCAGTGCTCTTTTCAGATTATACAGTTTGGCATAAAATGGTTAGAATTCTTATATCACTGTACTACTATTCATTACTGTGCTTCTTCCTTCTCAAGATGTTCAAGCACAACAAGGATGACAATTAGACATCTGATATTTCTAAAGGCACGTGATCATTTTGATATGCAAAATTCTAATGAGCTTCTCTAAATTGCCAGTTAGAAAGATGTTTTTCATTGCAATAGCTAGAGGTAGCAGTATTAGTGGTTAGGCATGTGTTGCATACAATAGGATTGTGAATTTATGTATTGGTTTGTCAGAGGCGTGAAAATTCATGTATTCCTTGTGTATGTGTGTATGTCTATGCTTATATAGATATTTCTGTATATAATACATGTTAACACAGACACATGTCCCCATTAATGCGTACATTAAAGCATGTTGCCATGTTGCAGGATTTGCAGTTAAATGCAAGACATTTTATTGTAAATTGCTATGTTTCAAATATGCAAAATATGCCTTTAAAACTTCAAGCTCTGTTCTCAAGACCACCTTACTCACACACTAACTTAAGAAGTAACTGCAATACACCTGTCATATTTTGTTGATTAATCACTGGAGCCTCAGAAAGTCAAAAGAGTCAACATGAAAATTATAGCCTAACTGTACATTAACCATATTGCCAATTAAATTTTCTAATTTTCAGTCATCTAGAAGGGCCTTGAAATCGAGGGGTACCCAGTAAGACTGCACAAAAAAATATTTGTTTATTGTGAATATAAAAAAATCTATACAGCAATTGTTAATTTTTTTGAAAATCACTTTAGAGTGATCTGAATATTGGAAGATATGGCATCTAAACATTTATTTTTTCCTCCTGCCTTCCTAATAAATTCCTATTAATGGCCTTTAAATTGGTATGTGATTGCCATGCTTGTTTTCTAATCTTTCTATAGGTCTCCAGATGGTTGTGATGTAAAGAAACATCCTCCGTGTATTTTTTAAGAAAAAATAATCTCTGTTTAAAGAGGAATAGTTATGATTCTGTAATTATTACAGAGACTTGTTCCAATGACGGTATCCCCATCTTCTCTATAGAATACACATAGGAACCTATTTAAACTGCTATGAAGTACATAACTGTATAACATTATATGAATCCTCTTTTCATACTAAATTAGAATAGAACTGACATAAATTTAAAACAGGTCACACCAATACAATACAAGCAAGTATTTCCTGCATAATATCCCTTCCTTTTCCTTTCAGCCAGGTAAGTCACTTGACTGGCTTGCCTTCTAATAAAAGTGTTTTATAATTTCCTTTGTGACCACAATTGAATTTTACAGGTAGCTGTAGATTACATTTCTGTTATGTTGAACATAGGTATGGAAAGGGATATCCACAGTACAAAATAAGAAAAGGCAGACTATCAAGAATGCAAAATTTTGGGGGAAAAAAAAGAAAACCACACTCACTAATTTCACATGAATACACTACGTGCTATTACAGAATATGTTCTGTCAGATGACTTTTATTATTAAACAAAAAAATAAAAGTAACATTTCTTGTCCTGATTGTTATTTCCTGTGGTCATCCTGCGTTAATTAAATCTGAAAAATAGCCACAAAAAAGACAAAGGATCATAATTTAAATGATTTCACTATTCTTGTTCATGAAATGCATGTAAATATATAAATGCCTGTGTGTTCAGGAGGTGCTGTGTATATTAACATTTGGAGATTATTGAACAAATTGCTACAACGCTTGACTCTAGATTAAACAGGGAAACAACTAGCCACATTTCCCCCAGATGATCTAATATAAAACAGATACGAGCAATATACTCCACTATCTGCAGGGTTAAATGTGGCGATATTTACAGGACCTAATTATTAACAAAAAAACCAAATTCCGTAATTATTTGTGGAGACCTATGATGAAAAAGAAAATAGAGATGCTGAAAGCTACAGAGGCATATATATTTGCATACTGTAAGCTGCCAGTTACTTAATAAAGGATGTAGGCTCCATCTACCCTTCAGTTCACAACATGCAAAACACATTAAGCCAGTATTTTCCCGATAGAATTTCCATGTCTTTCAGATCACCAATGTCCTGAAATCAGGAGCATTAGAAAAGCATGATCTATATTTACAAAACTATTACTATATCAAGAGTTGCATGTGTAAATAAATGCAACAATCTAATCACTGTTATTGCATCATATCCATTACATCAGCCTTAGTTTAAAAGCATATTATTTATTACAAATTAACTGTGTTCTTCTATTTTATGGCAAGTTATTTCCCCAATTCATGAATCCTGGGCTAGAATTGTTTTTGAAGAGGTATGCTAATTGGTGGGTGGGTGAGAGGGAGGACTAAAAGCACCATTGTACAAATCTCTTGCTTCAATTACGCTCTCTGCCTACCGGCGGCCTGGAGGACCCACGCCAGGGCTGGAGGCAGCCTGCGCCCTGACACTGGGTGGCCGGGGCAGTCCCGTGCCTCAGACCCCGCGGCGGCCGGAACTGTGCCGTGCCGCAGCAGCCATTCCCTGACTCTCGGGGCAGCGAGTGGCACCTAGAGCCGCAGCATGGCGCAGGCCGCCTCCCCCTCCTCCTCCTCCCTCCCTCAAAAAGATGTGCGTTTTAGTCGGGCTGAGCCTATGCCAGACACATCGCACCTGCCCCTGCCACCCCGGCCAAGATGGGAATAATTACAACCTCATGAAACATTTATTAAATCACCCCGCTCAAAGGGATCAAGCTACATTTTGGACAAACAAATGCTTGCCATCAAGTGGCCCACAAAGCACAGAGGCAGACAGATTTATTAACTCCACGGTGACAACCTCAAAAATATGAGTCCAACTTTTTAATTTTATTTTTTAGAAAACAATTCAAAAATGTAGAGTCAACAGAAGTTAGTTCCATTATTCTAATTTAAAACCCAGTTAACCATTTTTCCTATGTCTATACACCTTAGAAAGGTACCTAGGTACTGCTAAAAAGCTTCCTCTCTGCATACTTAAACATTATAACTGTGCTTTTACTGGCACTATACTTGATAATTAAGAGTTCCCACACCTAACCCCACACAAGACCAACAAGTTTAGCATATGGCATACAAAATCAGCTAACCAATATAAGCTATCATGTTAACTCATAAAACCATGCCTTATTAGTCAAATTTCCCTTGTAGTCACCAGTGGAAGTTCCTGGAGCCCTACCCAAGATGACCTGTTTGTCTGATGCTGGGTGAGGCAGCCCCTACCCTTGAACCTGTCACAGAGCTGCTAACCAAGCTCAGGTTCCCATATATTGACTCCCTCAACTGGAAAACATGGAAGTACAATTAAGTTGATCTGTGTCCCTTTTATAACAAATTCAGTTTCTGTAACCCCCCCCCCACACACAATACTTATATTTGTTCTTTATAAAATAAAGATTTGACCCCAGATCTAAATGGTTAGGTGAATCTCCAGTAGAAAACAAAGACTCCCACCACAGTCAAGACCCCTTTAAAGCACAGAAAGCACGTTTTATCATATCTCCAGAAATTCAGATCTTTACCCTTGTCATCTCTATTTAAAAGTGCCACTTAATTTCATGGTCTAATTCTTGCACGATTGTTTCTAAAATAATTAGAAAGTTTCCATTAAAAAAAAAAAAGATGGAGAGAAGCAAAAGGGGGTGAGTTTGGGTTGTTTTTTCATTTTTTTTCTACATTGCTTCCTAAACCCCAGAGTAGAGAGTGAAGTGTATGTGAGGCTCTGCAATTTTGGGTTTTTTTGGCGCAGGGGGAGGATTGACCAAGGTCTAGTCCAGCCCTCTCTGCTAAGGAGGACGTGCTCTGAAATTCAACCAGTTTTCCCAACGCTTTTGTTGCTGATGAACTGAAGTCTTTTTGTTCATCCATTGCCATGGTCTTTTCCCAGTTTCTACTATATGTTTATGCATTGCCAGAGGTAATGAATTCACAACAAAACCTCTCATAGTCCCATTTTGACAGACGGAACAAATTAGAAATGCCTAGTCTAAAGAAGAGCAATGGCTACATTTTCCTAGAGAAGGAAAGCACACATTTCTTTGGAAATAAAAAAAAATTCACCAAATGGTTGAGTTTTTCTAAGGTGTTTTCCTCCAGCTAACTTCTGAAGAAGAGATTCTTCTCAGTCCTGGTTTTGGGAGGTATTACCATTTTGTGGAATTTGTCAAAATTGATCAATTAGTNCAACGCTTTTGTTGCTGATGAACTGAAGTCTTTTTGTTCATCCATTGCCATGGTCTTTTCCCAGTTTCTACTATATGTTTATGCATTGCCAGAGGTAATGAATTCACAACAAAACCCTTCCAATTTGTTAACGTGAAACTTGTAGCGTGACCTCTTGTTATCACAGTGATTACTGGAAGGAGGCTTTCTTAAATTTTTTTGTGGTTTCTTTCTTTTCCTTATCATTCAATGTTTCAGGTTCAAAATCAGTGGCACAGAACCAACATCTCACCCATGAAAACACCAGCTCTTTTTAGGGTGCAGGAGCTGGGCAAAGAGCTGCATGGTGGGTTGAGAGAAGTTTGTGGGTGTGCCTGATCATGGAAGGTGTAGGGGAAGGGAGGGAGTGCACCACAAGAGAGGGAGGCAGGACGGCTCTCTGGTATATGCCCTGGAGGACGCAGCCATGGGGTTGTGTTCGACGTTTGGGGTGGGCGGGAGATGAGCTGGTGGGGGTGGTTACAGGGCAGCAGTGCTGGAGGGTGAGCCTCGGAGGTGGTTTGGGGAGGGCCAGGGGTTTGGGAGTCTGCCAGACAGCCTGTCCCTGTCTAGGGTGACTTTGCATGACATCTGCACGTGGTGTTTTCCATGTACTGTGTATGTTGCATATATATATATATATGGGAATCCCATCCAGAGTGCGGGTCCAGAGAGAGGATAGTCAGTCCACAGAGACGTGGATTTCCTGCCAGCTACTGCCAGGGACAGTAGTCCAGCCACCCTGTCCTGGCCACGGCCCTTCACAGCCCTTGTCGCAGCCCAGTCACACACAGCACCCATGGATTTTCCTGCCAACACAGCCCCTGGGGACAAGGCAGACCAACAGAACTCTATAAGAATAAAAATGCAATCTCAAACTAAAATAAAATTCAGGGCAAATCCTAGCTACAAAAAACTGCTGAGAGGATTTATAGAAGTCTGGATCAATCTCTCAGTCAAGTTTTCATTCCCTGACTTAGCCATTTAAGTTAAGATGTTTGAATAGAGAAGCGGTGCCGTGAGTGTGTGTGAGTATGAGCATGTGTGTGCATGTGTGTGCATGTGTGTAGCTGCTGGCTTGCAGCTGTTTTGCTCTAAGAGTGACTGTGTCAAGTTCTAAAGAGATGCTCTGGAACATAAAACAGACAAATAAACAAGCACAAGAAAACTTAGATCCTCTCAAAGAATACCATTCATTTTCAAAATATTGATTGCATTCAATTCTACAACCTCACCAGTAAAAATTCCCCTAGCGCTAAAAATTCTCACATCATTATAAACCGAGGTCTCTTTAAAGGGAGAATGGGTACAGGGAAAGATATAGAGGAGACAGCTTTAGAAAACTGCTCACATCTATCCTTTTCTACCTTGTTAACAACAAAGTCAACTTTCTACAGTCAGATATCCGAGAGCCTTTCAATACCGCTTCTCTTGCCAAATGGGAGAAATCAGTACAAAGACAGGAAAATAGTTTTGACTTGCAGATCAGATCGGCTGGAGGAGTGAACGGCTTGCCCAGAGCCTAGCGACTTTTTTAATTTTCTGCCTCTTCTTCCTTAAACCGGCACTGATATCAGCAAATCCCTTACACCAAACTACTAACACTGTATCGATACAGTCGTTCAAAATTATGATTTACCTGCACTCTGTGTGTCATGCAATATTGGGGGGGGCATTTTTTTTGTGTCTTGATCAGTGTTTTATATCTCCCGCTCATCATCTGATTAAGTGGAGCGGCGGCGTTCCCAGGGATGGTGATAGGGCACCTCGAGGGTGGGCTTTATTTTGTCGCCGTGTAGGGAGAGAGGGAGGGCGAGCCAGGTGAATGTTTTTGTTAATATTTATTTTATTGGGCAGGGGCCTCTGATCAGTGTGGCAAAGCGGCGAGCGGAGCCAAGCAGCCAACGCTGCTGTGGATGGTGCCTACCGGCGGTCCGGCCGCCTCCCCGCTGCAGCTGCCGCTCTGGACTGGCCCCGTGCGGGCCGATGAGACTCGGCTCGGAGCGGCTCCAGCTATGCCCCCCCGCCACATCCCCCATCCTCGCTTCACGTTCAAGGTTTAACAGTGAGGTCATATTCATTGACGTCAGCCTGAGGTTTACTGTACGTGTTACATTTGCATACATCAAGGAAATTAGGGCATTAAATAAATATGCAAATCCTACTGCTTGGAGAAGAGACTGAAGATTCCTGGGGCGACCATGCCTATTAAGGAAGATCGCAATTAATGAAACAAACAATCTGTTCTCCCCTCCTCCCCTCCGCCAAACATCATAAACAACAACAAAAATCCTGAAGTAACAAATATCAGGAAGGGAAAGCCTAGGGTGCGCCGGCCGGGACCGGCGGCGACGGGGCACGGAAAAGAGCCCATCTCAGAGCAGGCTGCTCCAGACGGATCCCTATGCATAATCAGGGCTTCACCGCCACTCCATTATCCGCCATCCTCCTCTCCCTCCTCCCTCCCTTCCCCTCCTCCTCATCCTGTTGGTTCCACCGTGTATTATTTTTAATACTGATGCATATGTAAATTTATATTTGCATTTTAAATTAACCGAAAGTTAGAAGCTATCGCTTTTTCTCTGATCTTTCCTTCCTTTCTTTGCCCCCTCTTTTCTCCCCTCCCCTTCCCCTTTTGACATGACTGCTGTGTATGTGCCTTTATATGTAGTTTCTTCCCTGCTTCTGTTTGTATAATTTTACAAAATATGCACAAAGCTAATAAAGCAAATAAAGGTGCATAACATGCTTATCGGATCTTAAGAGGAAAGACACATATCATTGCCATGTTCAGCTACAATACCAATAGGTCGAACCTGGAAATTTGACCATCTAATTAACTTCATATTAGAAAAAAAAAATTACTGTTTTAAGGTATAAGGCAATATAGATAATGCATGTAATGGGGACTGATTCAAATGATTTATAATATTTTATTGCAAAATTGCTACCTATGCACTTATATTTCTGTGAATTTCAGGAATGTTTTATTGCAGAATATTATCTTTAAATGTGTAGACCGAGGTATGGAGTGCTTTTTCTAAGGAAGACATTTTGTACATTCTGTCTTAACAGCTACTTTATGAAATGTATTACAATTCATGTTAACATGTGTAGTTTTAAAGGAAATACCTAAGTCGTTACTGAAAATGCGTTTAAAAGGTTATTTTAAAATATTATCATTATCATTGCATTTTCTTTATCTGAAAGTTCACAGGCCTTGAATTACATTTAAAACCAATATTAACTCGTTTCTATTTACCTTAATGGGGAAACTTTTATTTTTAAAAATAGTAGTTTTAACATGACTAAAACCAGAAAAATACTCTATTTTTTATATTCCAGAAATATTATATTTTATACAAGTAGTGTTTTCCATAAGAACAATGCCCACTCATACAAACTTTTTAAAAAAAAATCTGAGCAAATGCATAGATAATTAGTTAAACCGTGGATTACTTACCTGCATAAACGTATAAGATGAAAATTACTTCCCCTCCAAGACTGCCATGCATATAATTTTTTTTAAAATAAAGATCAGAATGTCATACTCGGTTTGTATTACTTATTACCTATTTCACAACATGTATACTTTCTTTGTATTTCTTATGGTATTTCCAGCACTACCTCTAGCTCCAGTTGTACAAGACCTACACTAAAGTGCTCATATATGTCACCCAAGAAAAAGTGGCCAGGTAGCTACCCGTAAAACATTAGAAAAATTCCGGAAACAGATACTATAATCCATTAGATTAGTTCTTACCTTACCATACAGAGCAATAATTTATATAAGAAAGTACTTTTTTTGCACATTTTTATGAATGACGGTAAGACTACACATGTGTGTGCAGGTGCCCATTTAAAAGTGATGTTGGGGACTCTGCGAAAGAAAACTTATTATTTTCACTGCTTTTAATTAGCACACATAAATCTGTAGTAACATATGCAGACAGACCCACAGAAGTGAGTGTCTAGCCCAAGTTCGGGTGTGTGCACAGGTAGCAGACGGCACAGAGCAGGGAATGTGTGTAGGTGTTGGTGAGCAGGGGTATATTGATATGTTACATCCCCTCTGCCCGCAGCGCAAACGTGCGGCGGTGCGTTTGTCTCTCGCGGCAGCGCTGCCCTGGCCACCTCCCTGCTCCCGGCTCCCTCGGTGGCGCAGGGCAATGACCCTACGCCCCGTCACTCCCCGTGCTGCTGCTGCTGCTGCTTACCCCCGCCGCTGCATCTCTGCGCACCGCCGTTGCCCCCGACGGCACCGCACCCGGCGGGACGGGAGGAAGGCGCCGCCGCCGGTGCACTGCCCTAGTTGGGCTGCCGCAGGAGCAGTGCCTGAGCCCCCTTCCCCCCCAGCTCCCCTCCGTCTCTACCACCGTCGCCGCAGCCACACACCTGCCCCCCTCCCATTACCATACGGAGTCTGGGTTCCCGCGAATCAGAGGCAGCGGGCGACATTTGAATAAGCCCCGCAGCCATCAGCGGCACCAGCTCCTGCAGCGACAGCGCTCTGCGCGGGTCGCTTCTCCAGCCCGTTCGCCCCTCCCCCGCTCTGCATGTGCCACAGGCATCGTGGGGACAGCTATCTTGCCTCAGTCGCCACTTTAGTACTAATTTCACGAGTAGAATATGAACAACAAATACTCCTCCAACTCGTTACCTGATACTCAGCCTTTTAAAGCTAAAAATAAAGGCGCGCAAAACTCGTATTCTTTCAAAATGCCACGATTTCATGTATTTCAGACGGGAAACAAGGTAGCATTAATAATATTCAAATTTGGGGCAATCGTTACAGCTGATCATTATAGATGAGAAAAAGCGTCGGGTTGACGCGACGGGCGTCGATGAAATAGATCCCACTCCCTCGTCTTTTTTGCAACGCTTTTAATGGCTAGAATCATCTAAATATTCAACATTTTACACTTAGATTTTCCTTCTCTTCAGCCATCTCTATCTATTAATCATAATCAGATCAGCACCGCTATGCTCTGTGTGTGAACATACATGCTTTGGCATTGTTTACAGATTGGTTTAGAAGAAGAAGGAAGACATAGGTAAAGAAAAAGTATATTTTTTTAAATTCAAACCTTTGAAGGAAAATTTGAAAAATGACAACCATGCGATTTTAGGCAGAATAACCGAAACTTAAAATGAGAGGTTTTTTTGGACCTCCTTATATATCCAGTGTGAATGCACCTCATAATACACATCCTTTAGAAAAAAGCAAACCCAAAGCTATACTAATCTCTCATAGATTAATAATGTCTCCCCTGATTAGAGGTAGAAAGCTAGAAACCAAGAGGAGTGGCAGGGGAAGAAGGGGTGAGAATTTTAATATTCATGATTTTCATGGATATTCAAAATAATTGCTAAATTATTGGATTTCTGGGGGCGAACGTGAAGGGGCGATGTACAGTAAACTCTATTAAGATGTGTTTTAGTGAGGATTCAAAACATTAACTTCAGCATCAATCTAGGATAAGTAGCCAACGCAGTTGAGTTCCCATACACAATATGTTTGGTTTTTAGCACTAACAAAATTAGCTAAATTGTCCTGATGTCTTTTCTGTTCTATTTTTGTAATCAGTTTATAACGGCATAAAATAAGCAATCGATAAATTAAGGTTTGAAATGAAGAGTTATTTTTCTGTTTTCCATAACTAACTCACAGAGAGGACTAAACCTGATTTTGTTTCGGTTTGGATCATTTTTTCCTTTACATCAGCTTCGATTGCTGGAGACCACTTCTGAACCAAGTGGAAAAGGTTGACAGGGCGTGGTTGTCCCTCAGCTCCTTGACTCCTCGAAAGGGTGTTTCCTACCCTAAGTCCTCTCCTTGGCTCCGCTCTGTGGAGAGCTTCTTGCACGCCGGCGAGATCAGGAGGGGGATGCAGTCCAGGTGACCCGAACTAGATCGAGGTGTCCCAGACGGCGCAGCGTCCGGTAGAGAGACAGTGACATCTACCGGTGTTCGGCACTGCCCGGCGAGCGCGGTCGTTCGGAGGGGCTAGGGCGCGAGGAGGAGCTACACTGCACCGCCCTCCTTTGCCCAACTTAGCGCAGCCTGGGGAGAAGACATCAAGGCAACGATCCTCTCTGCGTGACTCGCTGTAAAGCAAGAATTCAGCCCTACTAGAGAGACAGTTTCATTAGGCATACCTAACTCCTGCCTCCAGATCTGGGCTGTATCCCACAAAAATTAGAGACCTGATCGGGATGATAAATGCCTCACTGCGAGCAAAGTCTTCCCAGAGAAGTTCGTGAAGGACGTGCTGAGAGCACAGGGAAGGGCAGTACCTGTCTGTTCTCCCTGCAGCTACCGTCTCATCCCAGCTTCTCTCCCCTTATTTGTATTGTTTTATATACACCCGGAAAGGCAATATTCCACAAACACATTTCAGCAGGCGCAATCGCCGACTTCTCAGCGCTTTGCATTTGAATTGCAAGGATTAAAAAAAATGGGATCACTTTGTGTATTCCTGTTTGAAGAAAAGCATGGCTTATAAACCGCGAGAAGGGGAGTGACAATATTATCTGAAGCAAGAGTAAAATTTTAGCATTTGCCCCTGCGGAATGGTCATATTCCTTATTTAATTTTTGTGTTGATGCTATGCAGAAAGAACTTTTTATTGGAAAAGCTTTCTAGCTAATCGTATTACTCTTTACCTTACCCTTATTGTCCTTTCATCTTCTTAGTAATTAAAAAAAATTAAAATTAAAGGAACAGATTTATGCTGTCAAAAAGCAGTTTTTATAAGTACAAATGGCAATGAAGGAGCACTAATCGTGTTAAGGTTTTAGGAGGAAGACGCGCATCAGAGAAGTTGGAGGCTACATTTGACTGGATTAACTGCCATTTTCTGTTGTTGTTATTCTAGTAGTTCATTAGCCAGGTGTACTTTGATAATTGATTTCCGAGATCTCACTCTAAGAATTTTGGTTATTTTCTATATCAATAGGCTTTCCTCAACTGGCTATAGTTGGAGAAAATAATAATTTATGTGGTTTGAATTACACACGGGAGGTTTTTTTATTCTTGCCCGAAGAAATAACTACGTACAGTTCTTTTACAGAGAGGAATGTGTGTGGCACAATTTGTGGCAACTACCTTTCAAACGTTTAAACTTTCGTACCGTAAACACAAACGCAGGGACTCAAAGTGGTTCTTCGAGTGCCTTTTCTAAATGTGCATTAAGGTTAATGAGAAAAATTTTGCTAAATAACCCTATTCTTGAGAATAAATGAGTGCGTCGCTAGTAGCATCACAAGACCGAGGAGGATTCATTCTTAGAAAATGTATGTCTACTAAAAGGAACCAATATATCATTAAAATCAACGAAAAATCAGCTTGCATCCTCAAGTACTGAAGAGGTCTCTAAATACCGGTTGATCACACCTAGTCCAAAATCAAGAACAAGCGCTAACATTTTCCTGGCTTTTTTTTTTTCCCAAAGAACATTTTTCTCTTCTTTTACTAACTCCAGGAGTTGCTGATAATAATTTTTACACTAAAATAATAGCAACGGGTGTCTCTCATTTACCCTAGACACGCCGACATCCTCCCATCCCACACTGACTCATCCCCCAAACCCAGAGAGAGCAGCGGCCAGGACTGGCAGTCGCACACCTCCGTGCCATGCCGGCAGGACGCACGAACGGATCGACGGGGCGCCGGCCCTGAGGCTGACCAACGCTGCTGCTGGGACACGTTCCCACGCTCTTAGAACCCCCTGA
The DNA here is from genome assembly GCA_013396655.1 of Campylorhamphus procurvoides. Taxonomy (NCBI): domain Eukaryota; kingdom Metazoa; phylum Chordata; class Aves; order Passeriformes; family Dendrocolaptidae; genus Campylorhamphus; species Campylorhamphus procurvoides. The sequence continues at coordinate 7,959 of WBMV01003168.1, read as the reverse complement.
AAGAGAATTTCAGCACCTTCATTAAAACCTTGCCATTTGCTGAGAACTGTGTGCATGCCTATTGGGCAAAAAGTGTCAGACATCTAATATATTTCTCTCTCGTGTCTGATAACACTAGGACTACTTATTTATCAAAACACCAGTGTGTTAGACAGTCCAAACGCACAAAATCATCATAGTTTCTTGCCCTACAAGTATGTGCGTCCGACCCCCTCCCTCCTTCCCTTTTCTTTTCCAGTTTTTCAGTAGCAATGAATAAATCAAGAACTAGGGTAGCATATGCAAATATGAATTAATCAGGACATATAAACCTTCAATCGTCAAGTTGAAGAATCGTCAAGGCTGAGACGGCAGCCTATAGTAGTAGGCATATTGCAGAAAACCTGGGAATGGCTGGCAAAGGAGTGTAGTTTGCAGCCGACTAACAGTGGAATAGAGTGGAATAAAAGGAAGACCACCTACCTTTCCAGGGCGCGTCCCCTCACACCCCCAAAACTGAACTCAGTGAGAGCAGAAAGAAGTGTATATATGGACCTAAACCCCTGCATATTCATTATAAAAGGCTTTCTGAAGCTAACCTACTTTGCCAGCCCAACTAAGCAGAACTTTTATTTATTTTTTTTTCACCTGTCTCCCTCACATAGACAACTTCCTGATAGCATCTTTTTTTCTTTTAAATCAAATTAATGGAAAAGCAATTGTCAGCCTTATACATTCAGAGCAATCAAAAAAACTCACCCTTCCTCCTCACCCTAACCAGCAGCAAGCTCTTATTTATTTTGATTATTTGTTAAAAGGCAGCCAGATAAGAACTTGACAATGTGCTCTCTCTCTTTCTGTTACGAGCGTGTGTGTACATATTGCCGTATGTGTACCAGCTCTACCCGAAACGGTGTGAATACCAATTTCCCTACAAGTGTTACCGCTTCTAGCTCAATGCAGCCTCTGATAGATGTGTGTGTATGCGCGTGTGTGTTCAACAAACCAATAGGTAAGTCGCTATCAGGTGATCAGGATTGTAATCCAATAGCGTTTGATAGGTTAAATAAGATTTATCATTAAGAGCCAAAAATTACGGAAAGAGGAATAAGGAACAAAGGGGCGGGGAGGCACAGAGAAATCTCTCCCTGCTTTCCTAGGCTGCCGTCTGAGCTTACTACGTCCATCGCAGCCCACTCAGCCCAGCATAAACTTTCAGAAGACTGAAGTGCCATAGAAAACCAACAAGGGATCCGAGGAATCGAAGGGCGATGTGTAAGGAGGCCGGCGAGGGGGTGGGGAGTGATGCCCTGCCTTTCCTCCCCGAGTCCTCGGGAGACTGCGGACAGGGTCGCCCTCTCCGGACGCTCTCTTCCTGCCCCGTGGGTGACACAGCGTGGCCTCCTCCGGAGCCCAGCGGGTCATTGTCTGGCTTTACCAAGCCCTCGGCAAAGCCCGAGCCCCCGCCAGAGCGTGCGTGTGTGTGGAGGAGCGGCGAGGCTGCCGCCGCGCAGGGTGGCAGGGCTGCTCGGTGCCCCAGTACTTACCGCCGTGATGCCTGCCACCGATCCGTCCCCGTCCGCAGCCCCTCAGCAAGACACATACGTCACACACATTCTCGCAGAGATCAGTTGTGACTTTTCGAGTCCAACCCTGCTCATTCAACGGTTTGGCAGGAGAGGAAAACATAAGGGGTGATGGAGGGAAAGGGGCAGCCACGGGTGTTGCCTCACACTGAACATGGCTCCCCCCTCCCCTTCTCCCTGACATTTCCCACCCAGTCACCTCCTTCCTCCCGCCCCAAATCAGAAAGCCACGGCAGGGAGGGACGACACATGGATACGTGCTGGCCGCTGGGGCTCCGCGGAGGTGCTCCCTCCGCACCCGCACCCTGGCCTCTTCGCCTCGGCCCCGCCGCGGCGCCCTGGAGACTTTGCCTGTGGGGCGCAGCGTTTGGGGAGAAAAGGAGGAGGAAAGGGCTGAAGGACAGCCTGAGGCATGTCCGCCCGCCTGCCCAGATGGGGGTCACATGCCACACGTGGGGCGCACAGAGCGCCGTGGTGTGAGGCTGCTGCACGGGATACAAATGGGATGCCGGCTCCGGCGGGCATCGCTTCCCCTCCTTCCTGTTGTTGTTTTTAATATTATTGTTCCTAATTATACCAATAATTAGTTTTAAAGATCTTTGCAAATGCAAACTGACAGCTGGGGCTGAGAAGCAAGAGTAGCTGTTTTAATAGATTAGAAAGAAACACTAGGAAGTGTTTCTGCAGAGAATGAAGACTTTTTGCTTCGTCAAAGGTGAGATCTGCTACCTGCTTATTAGTACAGTAACATCTTCGGTTCCTGACTAAATACAATAACGTAGGTTCTCGTGATTAATACAAGAAGCTTTATGAATTGTGGTCCCTCCCTTGCTCTTTTGCAAACATGCTCGCAGCACACCTATATCTGTGAGAGACCGGAGTTGGTGGGGTGCTGACAGTGGACCCAGTAAAAAGTTTCAATATTGCAGACACAGTAATTATCCCTCTGATTTTCTTAGTTAAAATTTTATTTGCCGAATTGCAAAGTCTTCCAAAAGATTCATTGACACATGAAAATATACTTGCATCTATATCCGCCAGAGATGATTCAGAATAAAAATGCCCGAGTAGACCGCATATGAAATCAAATCCCCCCATTTGTAATAGTTACAATATACAACAAATTATTAACAATTTGCACACCAGAGATGGCATAATTCTAAACCCTCTTTCCTTTGTAAGGCAAATTATGGCAAAATATGATTTCACATATAACTACTTGGAGCAAAGACCAGTACATCAGAAAGTCTGTGGTTTCTATAGGAAATTTCATGTTTAAACAGAGTGAAAAATAACAAACATTAATTAATTATGGCATATTTGACAACGTGTTTTAGGATGCCTTTACCTGATACATACTATATCTTAATAAAAAAAAATTTAATTAGAGATCATATTAATTGTGTTGAAATAAAATTAATAAATAGGAATTAAATTATATTTTTAATAGGTCACACTACAATAAAAATGTCTTTGATGCTTTAGGATAAACAGTCCCCCCCAATATATATTTTAAAAATCATATATTTTGTTCAGAAACATAAAATTATCTTTGATTTTGTATCGATTTTGGTGTTATATAAAATAATTAACATAATAAATAGAAGCAGCTTAGTCAGACTAAGTAGAAAGCTGCTATTATTTAAAGTATCAAAATAAAATCCATCAAAAAATGTTTTCCATTCTAACAAGCATGGAAATATTTTTCTTCTAATTTACTTATTTTCAAAACAGACATTAAAATGTTAGAAGGGATTTCCTTTCAAATCAGAGAAGTTAATATTCGAACAATTGTCTGCATATTTTTTCTATAACGTGACATTACCTGAAGCACATAAATACAAACACTTAGCTCTGCAATTTGCAATTTTTTTTCTTACACTGTCTATAAACATTGCTATGTGATTATGTGTACTCACTTTCTCATATGGACTATCCATTATCTGGTGTCTACATATTTCAGAATGCATTCACACTGAGGTTTAATCTTCTTTAAAGCAGTTACTAGATATACAATAATGTCAACATGCATATAGATATATATGAAAATTACTTTTGACCTTCAGAAATCAGCTAAGCCCTCTGGGCAAGTCAGTTCCAGTGATGTTAGGCGTGAGTTGCTGTCGAGCTCTAATAATTAAAGTGGAGAAAAAAGTGGATTATGAAGTAGGGAATAATCACCAAATTATTTCTAAAGCCATTAAAATGTATTTCAAAGGGGCAGAATTTGGTCCAGTTGATCAGGTTATAAGGATGTGTTGCTATTGATATAAAAATGCAGTTCTTAAGCCTGTCTCTTGTTAACCTTACATGTGAAAGCAAGGTATTTAGTAGTGTTTTCACAGGAATTTAAGAGGGGGATGCACACACTACTGAATTTAAAATTATTTACTCCCAAAATACATTAGATTGTATAGCCCCAACCTCTTGGTAAGACAACTTCTTCTAAAAGTTATCTTTCATACAACTGCAACTACTGGATAAACAAATGGAGGTAAAACATTTATAATGCTTCTTAACTGTTCTGGCAAGGTGTAATGCTTTAATTCTATTTCCATCTTTTCTCTAATGACTTTCTCTCCTCAGAACTCTACTTGCAAATAATACACCTGCATTTGTGAGCAAAAAGTAGACCACTTTGAAAATGATCTGGCCAAGCAATGAAAGTACCAAAGCCAGAATCACAGTCCTCAGTCAGTATACAACTTGCCATAGGAGAGATGTCTGTAAAACTCCCTATTGGACATTTCAGTTTAAAAAAGAAAAAAATACACTTTGTCTTCTTCACAAGATTAAATTGCTCGAATTACACAATAACTGTGAGATATATTATTTTTGTGTTAGTTGTTTGAATAATTTAAGAAAGACTTCAGCCACTCAATTCAAACTCTCACAAAACCTTCATTAGGTCAGAGGATGCTTTTCCAAGGGAAGAACTGAATAGTCTCAAAAACCAAGATAGAAAGTTTGTTGTGTTCTGTGGAAGTTAAGTTTTTAAAAGTTTGAACATGATGCCATTATAAAAATGTATTTAAGTAATAAAATGAGAACTTCTGAACATGCCTTGACTGTACATGTTTGGCTTTTAAAAACTCTGCAAAATTAGGTAAGATTCTGTTTCTACTGAAGCAAAATACAAAATTGCTATAGTTTTCCATTATAGTAAGAATGGCCTTAAAATTACTTTTGTTTACACACACACAATTTGGATCTTATTTGTGTATCTCTTCGAGGCACACCTGAAAACCAGGGCTCTGATATGTGTATTGATTCATGAAGGATCTCTACATCAGAAAAGACATTATGTTATCTTTATATTTTCTGTACAAATGAAGAAGGAAAGAAGTGAGCTTAACTAGCTTAAAAAATGAATGTGATTTTTTTTCAACTAAACTGGCATCAACCAATTCCTTCTAAGCAAAAATGTGAGAAGAATCAAAAGATTCTTTCATGACCTTCATCACTGTCCTATTTTAAACAAAATTATTATTCTTACAGGAGGAAAATGATTGTATGAATTGACATAATGGAGGTGGGTTTGTTTTGGGGATTTTTTGTTTTTGTTCTTTTTGGGTGATGACACCTTCTGGACATGTTTAAAAGGGATTATTTCTCCAAAGTGGTACAGAAATGACAGGAGTAATTTTCAAAAGATAGTCCACTATTTTTCTGAATGGTTTTTTTCTTCCCCAAATGAACAACTAGACTTATAGAACATCAAAGGAACCAATTTTTATCTTAAACAGTATTTAAAGCCTTCTGGCATGTCAAACTTGGATCTGAGGGCAGTGATCCACCTGAAGGATGCAATTAATAATTTGGAGGATCAAATCTGCAAACCTACATTTAGATGTTATATGAAACTGCAGGAATTTTGTGTGTGTCTATAGATCGACAGATACCCATATAATGTGTAATATGCAATATAGTATGCATATAATGTCTATTATTACATAATATTAAATATAGATGCTATCATACTAACATGAAAATATATAATAAAAATGGAGCACCTGGATCATAAAATGCAAAGCTATATTGAGAAAGGACTCCAGACACTTTCTTGTGGAAGTTCCCATTAAGTAAAGAAACCCATACATTCTGCAGTGTGAGTTTCTGTTGAGATACATCGTATCAGAAGTCAGAACTTGCTTATTTCTTCCTGGTCCAAAAAAAGGCTCCTTTTCTCACACACAGGTTCCCAAGTATCTCTGATGGGAAGGACTGCAGAATACACTGCTGAAAATGAGGTACATAAGTTCTGGGGGGGTGGTACCATTTGTTCCATTTGGTAAGAGCTTGGAGTGGCAAATAAAGGAGACAGCACTATCCAGAGCAAACAGCTGTGCAAGGAGCATCAAGCACCTTTTGCACTTGGCTTTCACTTGGATGTGTTTGGTCTGAGGAAGATTTTGTGAAACAGAGAAAACACTATTTAAACAAGCTGTCTGTGCATGTGCGGTACATTTATCTCCATACATATGCTGCAAAGAGCTTTTTAGGTGTTATTGTCAAACTGTTTATACCTACATATTTATACCTCTCTCTCACTGCCTCCAAGACTGAGAGGCAGAGGTATCAGAGTTAGGCTTAACTTTGGAATCTTTAGCAGAGTGAAATGAACAACATTAAGGAAACAAACAAAAAAGCACTTTTAAATGTTGGGTTAATGGTACTTTTAAAATTCTGATGCAAGAGTGTTTCTGTTGGATTTTTTTTTTTGAGTTCCCAAGACAAAATCAGTTTGACCCATCTAAACACGTCTCTTTTTTGGGGGCTGTTAAATAATTATCTGCTCAGACAGGAAATTTCAATTTATGAAAACCTCCCACTTCAATTTCAGAAAATGCCAAACAACTCCCAAAGAAGAAATCAACGCACTTATTAAAGAAAGAAGATGAAAAAAAGAAACAAATGGCTCAAACCAATCAGACCTATCGCTTAGATGACAGTCAAAATGAGCCTCGTACCTGGCTGCCGAGAAGAGACGCAGGGATGTGAGCATGCTCTGCGGGTCACCCGGTGGGACAGGGGCTGCCCTGGCCTCACGTCTGGGGGCCTTACCCTCCCCCTCCCCGACCCTCCACACTCAGTTTTGAGCCTGACCTGTACTGAGCCTTTTCGCTGACCCTGAAGTACAAACCGTTCCCGAAAAGGTTAAACTCCTGAGCGCCACGAAATTACCTGCCCGGGCTTGGGAAGTGGCACCACTCTGAGACTGTACTCACATGGCCACTACGAGCAGGACAGCTTCCTCCAGGACCAACGTTAAGACACTTTTTTGGACAGCTGACTGAGCCTCCTGAGAACAAACGGATTAAACCTCTCACCAAGGCTCCCAAGAGCTCAGGAGTACTGCACACACACAGGCACCCATCACATGCACTCGGAGAACCTTTCTGCCTCCCCACTGGCCCGGCCTGCCCCACCGGAGTCCCTGGGTGGGCCCTGGACACCACGCTGGGCCGCGGGGACTCTGCTAGCCATGAATAGTTCTACGGCTGGAAGGAGAAATTCCCCCTTGCCAGGGTCGGGGGCTGGGCCGGTCTCCCCCGCCGCGGCCCTGAGGAGACACAGGCAAGCCACGACACTCTATCTTGCCTCGATCACTTAGGTCCACGCCTCCCACTTTGCAGGGTGTGGCGGGCTATAGCAAAGGGCGTATGCGGAAACGCACACGCCTCAGGACCAACTAAGCTACATGAACCCAAGAACAGTCGCTGCGTTAATTACAGACATACTCATTTAAGCGAGAAGCGGTGAGCGCGCGGGTGGATGGGGGAGGTGGAATGTGGGGGCAAGGCAGGATGCAGTGCGGCGCTGTTGCCCCCTGGTGGAGCCGCGCAGTTCCGTGCTGGACGGGATCTACTCCGCACCTGCGGGGCCTCGCAGTGCTTGCTGCGTCCTGCCGGCGGGCTGGGCAAAGGGTTAAGCAACGTGCGGAACCCCGCACAAGGCAGGGCAGGGTAGCTCGAGCAGCGCAACGCCCACAGAGAAGCGCGGGCGACCCTCAGCCCACAAAACCAGGCAAAGTCATTTCTGCCCTAAAACGCCAGCCTGAGCCCTGCGATGAGGGGGTGGTGCTGAGGGCAGGAGCAGCCTTCGGCCTTCATCCTCAGCCTCCACCTACAGGCTGGCCCGGGTCAGTGCAGCAAGCGTGGCGGGGCACGTAAGGGGACACGGCCACTCCACCCTTTGCAGAGGGGAGCCGAGGCCCTGACACTTCTTCCCCGTGAAGCCAAAAGGTGCCCAGTGTCCTCTGGGGCATTCTGGGACCTAGATGGACCAGCGAAATAGTTCCAAAGAAAAAAACATAGGAGGCTGGTATTAATGGCTCTTTGGATACATATAGAGGCATTTTTCCACCTTTTATTTTGTTATGGTTTCAGACTGA
>WBMV01003163.1:1778311-1789678 GCA_013396655.1 Campylorhamphus procurvoides | reverse complement strand
TCTTCCAGGCAGTTCAGTTTCATTGTTATCCATTACTGCCAAATAATTTCTCAAGTGAAGAGACCAAAAACCTGAAATCTCACTCACAGAGAGACACTGAGGCCTCTCTGTTCTGCCAAGGCTCCCAGACTTGGGATCATTACAGAGGCAAGTCTGGGCACAGAAGTGAAGAGACGAAGCTCTGAGTGTTTAATGTCTTCATTAAAAATGAACAGATTTTATGAACATTCTCTTCCATGTGTAATTTCACTTTGCTATGAAAACTCTTGGCAATGTGATCCCACTGAGCCATCATTCAGCAGGCAACACAAAGATTTTCACTGGACTTTCTAAGACTGCACAACTTATACTTTAATTCTCACTAGTATTCGAGGGAATAATAATTGAAAAAAAGACAAAGAAACCAAGAACAAACAAATAGAAACCCCCAAACTATTCAGCATCAGTTGCCAAGTCAGCTCTGAGTGCATCCACTCCCCACAGAAAGGCTGGAGCTCCCTCTCAGACAACTGCTCAGGTTAAATGGAGCGTGGCTGATAACCCCGAGACCTCAGAAGAGCTTGATCTGTTTTATTTCCATCACAGTTTTCATTATGAAACAACATTCCAGGGAGCAAAATTAATTTGAAGTGGTAGTTAAATTTGATGAGCTTCAGCTACTTCAGAAAGCTGGAGGCTGGGGGGTTTTAAGACTGAATACACTAAATTTTTGTTTATGGTCTGGCATGAGGCAAGAATAGTGATGATAGTTCTTCACTGGGAATCCAAATCAAGCATTTAAACTTGTGTGCAAATCTCATCTGTCTCTATTCTGAGTTCTGATTTCCCCACCCACTCTTTTCCTGACATTTTTAAAGCATTAAATGCTAATGTAATTAAATGCTAATTTGACTGCAGCCCCTGACAAACACAGCATGCTTTTTTTTTTAATACTCAGAAAGTCTCATAGTAGTGTGAGAATTTCTTCTTTTCCTTTAGATTGCTCCAATTTTGGAATCTCTATTTCCAACACGTGTTGTCAGCATGTGATGTGGGTGTAGCTGTGGACACTAAACCTGAAAACCTGACCAGAGGGTTATACCATCTCATGTTCATTGAGTCTTAGGCTATCCTGTTAATGTAATTAGTCATAATAAATGCAATAAAATAATAAAAAGATATTTATTTTAGATGCTAACAAATAGAGTGACTACAAACTAACAAGGACTTTCATCCAGTATTGAAAAGAATTATAATGTGACTTTATATTTGACACGACATAAATTTAATACTAAATTTGATACTATTTTCTTCAGTAGGATGGTAGACCCTTTTCACTGTGGGAGATGGAGATCCATTTGTGTTAATTCTCTTCTGGGCTGTGCTCTCCAATGAAGAAAGGGCTCCTTTCCTGATGCAGAGACATCTGCCCCTTTCTGTCCCAATGTAGAATATCACACAGTGACCATGCTCATCTCATGGGATCTGTGTTTGGTCCTCAAGAGAAGTAAGTTAAGGGAAAACATTCCTGTTTTCAATTATGGAACCTTTTTCAAAGCAGTTGGCTGAAGTTAAATGTTTCTATAATTGCTAGGACTTCTAAGCACACACATCCCCTTCACACAGTAATCACAGCAACAAAAAGCCCTGAAACTTCTTAGTAAGGAAGTGTTCTATTGTTTCATTTCGCTGTAATTAAAGCCTGCTCTTTGCATTAGAAAATCAAATTCCATTTACAAGACGAATAATTCCCCTGAGTTCCCTTTGCTTCCATTGTTCTGCAGCGATCGAACTTCTCCCTGTTTGGCAGAAGAAGCCAAGCAGGTTTTTTTTTTCCCTCTTAAAATTAACCCCATATATCATGCAGAGAATAAGAGCTCTGTGATGTTGCTGCTTGAAGGCTGCCTTGTTTCTCCTTCCCAGAGAAGGTGCCTCTCCTGGACTAGGAAATCTCTCTCCTGGACTAGGAAATCTCTCTGCTGGACCATTTCAACAGAGCTTTGATTCAAGACTTCAGGATTTTACTTCTGCAGTATTAACAAACCACTACATCTATTCTTGCAGAATCAGAAACCAATCTTAATTATCTGAGAGCAGATAATTAAGGAGGAGGATATTTTTTTCTTGTTTCCTTTTTGTTTTTAATTTTCTTTTGTCCAGCTTAGATTACATATCTTCTTTAACTATCAAAAATAACATACAAATGTAACCTCCTTCATCAGTTTAAAATGGAATGGTTATCCCCCCAGATCTAAAAAGTTGTATATTAATTTATCAATGCCACACAACATAAAATGTATGAGCATTAAATATCTGACCCTACAGAGTGACACACCACAGTGAGGTGAACCCCTTTACAGCTGTTCCCTTTAACAACATAGATCAGTCAGATATTACAGGTTTTTCAAGCCTTTTTGAAAAATAAAAATCCTTAAAAGTTTGGGGTTTGGTTTGTTTTGAACAATGAACTGAGACCAATTGTTTGTCACCACAAATGTCCAATTTAAAATCAAGATTGTACCAGAATTTGTACCGAACGTTGCAGTTCTGGAAATTAAAACTACTTTATGAAATATTTTTGAACACTTTGATTTAAAAATGAATTAAGAAAGCATCGTGAAATTCCTGGAACATGAGAGAGAGACCTGTCTTGATGTTTATATAACAAGAGGTTGGGTTTTATTGGTGTGGGGTTTTTTTGTGGGTTTAGGGTGGGGTTTGTTTGTTTTCTTTTGTTTTAATTTCTTTTTTTGGGGGGGGTTGGTTTTGTTTTGGTTGGGGTTTTTTTGGTCTTTTTATCTGGTTGGTTTTTGTTTTGATTTGTTTGGTTTGTGGTTTTTTTGGTTGGTTGGGGTTTTTTTTTTGTTGTGTTTTTCCCCACTGAGTTCAAGGTAACATCAATTCTTGTCTTTCTTTTTTTGCTTTCATGCACCACACATGGTCTGATCTCCTGGGAATCTCCAATCCTTCCTGAAATAAGAGGAGAAGAACGTCCCTGTCACTGCTGAGGGGTTTGCAATCACCTCAGAGAACTTGTCTCTGGGTATTTACTGCACCTTATGAGCCAAACACTATTCCTGGGCAGTGCACCCCACATTGTGCCTGCTGCAGCCTCTGCTCAGCAAACCCAAATGAAATTCAGAGCTTAATGAAGGGCAAAATGCAAAGATTTCTCCTCTAACAATGTTTCTTTCATGATTTGTTCTTGTGATACAGAATTATCATTGTCCCTTAAACAATTACTAGCTTAAATCCAAAGGGAATCTGCAAGTTTGTGTCATCTTATCTATAAGTATTGATGACAAAAGAATGCAGACAGAGCAAAACTTCCTCCCAATTTCTTTCCAATCCACCTCAAAGATGACGAGAACCCTCGAGTGTTTGGTAGAATTAGCCCTTTCAGAACCAGATGGTATCGAGATCAATTGAATACAATTTATTGTCCCTGCCAACTGTTGGTGTGCTTGGCTGCCTGTCTCAAACACACCCCGTGAAGGCCACGTGCTGATACCCTTCCTCACACTGGGCAGTCCCCCACTCTGTAACTAGTCATGATCACACTAGAGAGAGTTGGATTGAGCGAGGGCAGATGGCAGATCCTCATGCACAGCAGGCAGATGGCAGGCTCAGGGCCAAAGACCTTGCAGAACTGGGCTGGCAGCCATTGGAAACCTGCAAACCCCGATTGATATGATAGGCAATTACTGCATTGAATTTCTCTCAAAGAAAGGGAGACCATTCTGGGTTCTCTTCTAACCTGCCTTTCTGAAACTCTACTGTCCTATGCTAGTAGGAGTGGTGACTGCAAGCAGTGAAATGCAATGGGAAAATAAACAGAATGAATGATGCCTTTGGTGAAAAACAGTCTCCCCATCCCTGTGGAGCATGAAGGGGACAGTGCATGTAACAGCAACTGCTTGCTTAGTTTGGGTAAGTCATACCTGGCAAATCTGATGGTCTAAGAGGTGAATTGTAAGCAGGGCAGCCCTATGATTTTATCAAGGAATGCTGGATGTCAGGCAGGCCTGGGGAACTGGCCTGTCCAAAAGGGGTACCTGACACTCTGAAACCCAAGGCACCAGCTCATGGAACATCGCCATGCAGTCAGCCCTGTACTAAGTGTGGAGTGAGTTCCCATCCAGTTTGGGATGGTGTATAAACTAAGGAGCAGTGTTTTCCTTCCCAGGGGCATCTGATTGCCAAAGTTTTCCTGTGTGCATGCATGGGAAACAGTCAGAGTCAGGAACTGGCCCCTTTGGGATGGGGTCTTAGTCAGCCTAAGCGTGTCATTCATCAAACCACTTCCCTGAGCTTACTGACCCCACTGAGCAACCCATCTTCCTTCTGTCCTCACTCAAGAGTCATGCTGGTGGGATGCCAGGATCCCCTGACACCACTTAGGAAATATCAGGACCGGGTTGCTTGCAGTGTCAGGTGACAAGAACATCTCCTGAGTCAAGGGAGGAGCACCCCATGCCCCATAATTACAGCTGCATAGGTTAAAGGACACACACTCCATGACTAACATGGGAAGAATGTGGCTAGTTTACTGGCTGGCAAGAGTGTGTGTGAGTGTGTATGACACAGCTATATGTGGCATGAAATCAGAATTAATCAACTGCATGCTTCAGGACACTAGGGAGAAGGATTAAAATCTGATTTCAGGATATGCAGCGAGATTGCTTTTGAAGCAGGAGGTGCTGGAGCCATTCCTGAACCACAGCAAGGTCTGAGAATCCATCCCAGGAAAAACAGGCATCCCACAATACTCAGAACAGTGTTTGCATGGAAATTACAGCCAACCAACATCTGCTGGGTTGTTTTTGTGGTGAGTCAGGGTAACGAGGTGAACAGGAGTGACATCCTGCAGAGTGTGGGGAGCTTGTGCTGCTGACATAACCCAAAGGCTTGCATTAGGTGGCCACAGCTCTTTTGCTTCTCCAAAACACATGTTATTCAGCTGGAACAAGGTTTGGAGCTGTGGATGTGAGCTCAGCCAAAAGGTCACACACAGTAAAAAAGAACACTCCACATCTTATGTAATTTAAGCCCTTCTTTAGGCAGAAAACTCCTCACCCTGGGCTGTGCAAGCTTTATTCCTGTCCCTCTGTACTTCATAGTCCCTGTGTTTTCAATTATGAGAGTGCATACTACTTGGCATAAGCAAGGACTAGGATCTAGTCTTAAAACAGTAAGAACTTCAGGGCTCTGGGGTTTGTTTTGGGAGAACTGTTTGGTTTCTGCAACTTGTACAGCAGCTGACAGTAACTCACCAGTACTCTGGCATGGTGGCTCTAAGCATCATGTTCTGACTGTAGCTGTGTCACTGAATAACTATCTTCCTAATCATGGGGTTGGAATTCATGACATCAGCTAGAAACAGACTTTGGTCTTTACCTCATGGCCCACGCTGCTGACTCATATTTACTTTTCTGAGCCTTTCCTGCCCCATCTGTGGGGCTCAGGTGTTCCTCAGCTGGACTGGATGCTGTGGATTTCTCCTCCCTAGGTTCCTACCAAAACTTGTCAGTTTTGGAATGTCCCTCTGAGCTGTGAACGCTGTTTTGAATGTTGATTCCACCTGCCCAAGTCCTTGCAGGCTCTCTGGGTTGGTGTCACCTACAAGCTTTGGGAGTATGTGCTCTTCCATTCTGTCATTAATCAGTCCCTCCTCAAAGGAAAAAGTGAGTTTGGTTTTTTTAAACACCTAATTTTCCTCCAAGAACTTAAAATCCTTGTTTGTGCCAGGGTCTTTCCAGGGATCAAAGCTAGGTTTAATGGGTCACTAATGGCCACTCATTTTTGGTTTTAAATAGCTCAGTGCTGTGCAACTCCAGGTGCTTAGGGACTTGTTTGTCCTCCACTGGCCCAGCACTGCTCAGATGCTCCTGATCTGAGCTTGCCCTCATTTTGACAAGCCTGTCTGTCAGATGGAGAACCACACGAGTCAATTCCACCACCACTGTAGATCTGTCTGGTCACATAAATCAGTGGAGCAGCCTTTTGAATCATTCTGGGCATCCTTCCTCTGTCTTCATGGGAATTGGATCAAACCTTCAGAGAAGGTGTTGTAATAACCAGGCAACTTGTGCTCCTTGTCAGGGAGGCTTCTCAGAAAAGTTCAAAGTCTGCTGGGAGTGGTTGAGGCCATTAAACCATTTTAATTGTTGGTGCAGGACTTGAAATGTGAGAGACAAATTTTCTCACGAGAGTATTGCAAAGACATTCATTTATGCAATGTGCTATGCTTTGTGTGAAAAGTCTTAATCAAAATATTTACTGTTTCGTAAACCAATGACCTGATGCTCAACAGAGCTCTAGAGGGCTTTATACTGAGGCTCTGTCCTCTGCAGACCAGTGAGAATGTGGGGCTAAGGGAAAGTTTGACTCTACTTTGTGGTTTATTTTCTTCTCAGCAAACAAATTTAGGCGTGCAAGGACAAAGACGGGAAGCAAACTTGGCACAAGTAACCCCAGAGAGCCCTGACTGACCTCTCCTTATATCTCAGGAAATTAGGAGAACTCAGAGTCCAGGTTTTGCCTATCTGAACAATTTCAGGGTGTGAAGCAAAACTGTTCTTGTGAATGAGGAGTAGAGATGAACCTCTTCAGTTTTATAACAGCAAAAAAAAATCCAAACCCCAAAAGCAACAGAGGTTGTCAGTAAAATGTAAGTCTGGGCAGAATTGTATTGGCTGCTACAGCAACTGCAGAATCACTGAATTAAAAATCTGTATGCATCACTTAACTAGTGGTCAGTAAACAATTTGAAAAGTAAAAGGTAAATGTGAAATGGATTTTTTTTTAATTTCTCTAAAATTTGTTAACAAAATTGATTATGGTAACCAGGTAACTACAATTAAAGGGTAAAATGACCAATAATGCAAAATAATACTTTATTCAGTGAAACAGCACGATGATCAGGAGATAGGTCTCAGTGTTTATCATTATTTCTGGCACTACACACCAAAAAGTTATTCTGATTTTGAAACTCAAATATTTCGAAAGGACTAAGGGAACACACACTCTGTGAAATCCGTTTTTAATTACAAATTAACGAGCTGACTTGCTTGCATTTGAAATCCCTATTTGCCACTAAATCTCCCTATTACCTAAAGACCTTTGAAGAATAAGAGGCCTATATATGAAAGGCAATGTTTGAGAGGCTGCCAGTCCAACAGGCAGATTGGTTTACCTTTCCTCTCCTCCTGCTTGTCTCTCAAGGTGCCCAAAATCTCGATGCCCATATCTTTTCCACAAAAATCCATTCGGTGTTTGCCTTTGGGTGGAACCACAGAGGTGAGAGCTGAGACACTGAGCTAACAAGTGATCAGCTCTGACTCCTCTCTGTGCCAAATTCACACAGTATTTTTATCAGAGGATTCCCAGTCGAGGCCTCAAAGGAAACATTAGCTGGGACACAGGTCCACTGTCTCTCATCTGGGAGGTTCAGAACATTGCACCACTGGAGGCTTGGAGCAGGGAAGCTTCTGTAAATGTGGCCTTGATAACTCTGCCTGGGGTCAAGGAAGGACTAGATTTTTAAATTCAGTTCCAGCCTGTGAACTAACGGGTATCTGAGTAATTGAGTGCCATCTCAGATGTGGGAGATGAGACTCAAATCCCCCCTGCTGTCTGTGGAAGCTGGAAAATGCATCCCAAGCTCTGCTGGGGAAGGAACATCTTCTCTAGCTTGGGTTTCTCTGCTTTCCCTCTAGGATGAGCAGTCCTGCTGAGCACTGGGGAGCCAGGGGTTGAGGTCTCCTGTGGGAGGGAGAGGTCTGGCTTTCAGACTCAACACCAGCCAAAGTGAAGCCCTGACCAAGGTACGAGAATGAGTCACTTCTGCTCACTTTTCTGACTGTATTTCTCTGTAGGATGTGACACTTGGTAACCTGGCAACACAGCACTGGTGACATCACCTCTTCTTGCAACAAGTTTGGCAGTCATATAAAATGTCTTACAGGAAAAAGAGCTGACACCACAGACACTGAGTTCCTAAGGGAAAAGCTCCTGTGGTTGTGTGCTCTGCTACTCTGCTCCTCATGCCCTACCCGTGGATTTTATTAGATTGTGTGCTAATTTCAGCAGATATGACAAAGGTTAAATGTCTCAAAAACACAGAGTTTCTAAAAGAGCCACAAATATTGATGGCTGTATAGAATAGAGCTATCCACATTAGTGATCCCATTGAGAGACAAAAAGATTTTGGTTTATTAACATAGATCAGAAAATCAACAAAGGAAAGAGCCACCAGAAATCAGAGTTCTAAGTCCCATTGCTCATGAAACTGCTAACTCCTACTTGTTATTACTTGTCTTCATAAAAACACTGCCTGTCTTCTGCCTCAGGCATCTGTTACAAGTGTTACTGAAGATGTCCTTGCAGAAGGAAGACAATTATTTTAACAGCTCCTTTAAATAAAAATACAGGCACTGCAGTTAATCAGCTGCCTTTTCAAGCCCTTGCCCATTTAGAGCCCAGTGCAACAGGTCTGAAAGTGCAGTCCCTAAAAGTGTGACTGCCAAGCCCCCTGCTCCCAAAGGCTGTGTAGGTGAGAGCTGGACAAGGTGCTGCTATCACATGGTGGTGAGCTGGGAGGAACTGCAATAGCTGCCTGAAGACTGAAGGCAAACTCTGTGCTTTTCTGTTGAGCAACATCTCCTGGCCCTCATCATAAAATAGAGTTTATTTGTTTAGAGCCTCTGCGGTGTAGAAGTGGATGTTGAAATATGTAAAAACAGATTATTGGATTTTTTTTTTAAGATCATCTTAAAATGCTAAAAAGTTACGCCTTTAAAATACATTGGCCTGCGGGCTGATTCTTTGCCTGAATTAAGCCAAAAGACATTGCTCACAAGTATCTGCTCCCATCCATTCCATCATTACAGGCACAAGCAACTCCATATCATTCTTAAAAATTGGATTTAAAGGCTTTAAGTGCTGCAGAACCTCTTCTGGAATAAATTTAAACACACTGAGCTCAGGATTGGATCAAAGGCAAAATCTAGTATTTACCTAGGTTTCACAAGATTTATTTGCTGTTGCCTACCCTCACTGGCAATAATTTCAACGTTGCTTTTTCCAATCATTTACTGACCAAGCCACATTTTTAGCTTTCTCATATTTAATGGATTGCCTAACACAGATGTCAGGTCAGTTGATTCATTTTTTTATTTTTCCTTCTTCTTCTTTTGAACCTTTAAAAATATAAAGCAAACCTGTACCTTTTCACGTATTTTGGCGCCTCCCCCAAATACCAAGATATTTCAAAGGTTGACTCAGAGCTCAATAAGCTTCCTGTAATTGTTGACAAAGAAAATAAGAGTAAAGGGCTAATGGAATGTTAACACCCCTACCCCCTTCCTCCAGTTCTCCTCCCTGCAGTTCACATTAGCATGGGATTACGCTCAGGATTAGGTGGTGGGACACTCCTTGCATCCCTCTGAGCTTCACTTCTCCAGCTGTATCTAGTTTCACAAGTTATTTTGGAGCTGCATATTCAAGAAATGTTGAGTAGTTGCTGACAACAGAAAGTTCTGGATGAGAGGATCATCTGCTATTTTCCTTCAGAAGATGCTCCTGCCTTCTTTCTGAAACATGGAATACCTAGTGCTGCCTGCAATGTAGATGATGCCTCACCTGGATTTTGGTGATTTTCAGCTTCAAAACTTATTTAACGAGCCTGGATCAATTCAAAACAACCTGTTGTAGAGAGCAAAAGAGTGTGTTCTCCATTGAGATAACAGCTCGTGGAGCTATTACCGCAATAATGCTGCTTTGAAAAGAATACTCGTTTCAGTGTTTAATTGTTTCCAGCTCTGTGCTGGTATCATCCCAGCAGGAACTGGCCCAGCAGGACTTCTGCTGCATTGGCCGCTGTTATCGCAGTGCACAGAGCACTTTCCACTCGATGTAGGAGCATTTAATCACCTAAGCGAGCACTTTCCCCACTCCAGCAGCCAGCAGAGAGCCAGTCCCCTAATGCAGCCAGTCCCCATTCCCGTAATGATCATTGTCTAACTCTATTGCTCAGGCGAACAGGAGAGAAATGTGTGATCTGCAGCAGAGGATCCAGTGCCAGGGTTAAAGCACCAGTGCCCTGTGCAGTCTGAGAGCCTGGTGCAGCCTGCACTCCCTCATGCACATCACATTCTCCTTCACCAAGAAGAGCAAATTCAACTTTTTATTCCCAAATAATTTCCTTTAGCTTGCCATGACAAATACATGTATAAGCTGCTATTGCAAGCTATTCCCTTTTTCATTAGAGGGCCAACCAAGAGCCTCAGTGTTGAAAATATATGTGCAACATCTTCTGTCCAGCTAAAAGAAATATATATTTATACTGTCAGCACCAGGCAGCATCAGGGAGTGTAGCTGGCATCTGTAAGCATATGTTGCTCTTTCTTTTAGTTTTCCTCCCACTTTCTTTCAATTACACCCACCGATTATATTTCGGATTCAATGACACTGCAGTCACTCCTGTGTGGGCACAGTCAAGCTAGTTTCCAATGAGCTAATTTGGCTACAGATAGCATTGCAGACAGCGCAGCAAGGGACTGGATGCAGTAGAAGCTGGGTAAATACTTCAGTAGTTTCACCAGTGTGGACTGTGGTGGGTTGCTGCAGCTCTCAGGGCAAGAACTAACTATGTGAAAGCTCAGGCACACGGGTGATACAGTCACAGTCACAATTTCGGTGCAGAATGATGTTACTCCGGGAAAAGCTAGGCATGGGCTGAGGCAGACCTGATATGCAGACCTAATATATCCAAAAGCATCATTCTGGGGTGAGTTTCAGTTTGTTGAGCACTCTCACAATTGATTGAGATGTCAAAAAATAAAAATAAAAAAGACTTCACCCAGATGTACAAAAGCGTGATGCCCTGCAAGAGCACAGAAAAGCCTGTTGAGATGACTGATGAGGCTTTCACGAGGTTTGAAAACACGCTTTCCCCCCTGCCAGAATCACAGGGGGCGAGCCCAGGGAACTTCTGGGGCAGGAAAGCCGCAGGGAGCGTCTGAGCACCTGAGACCTCGGAGAAGGGAAAAGTCTGCCCTTAGCGGCCAGGTGACAGCACTGGGGACATCCTTAGCTTCCCTGTGCCTGGCGGAGGAAGGAGGAGGTTACCTGGTGGTCGGGATGGAGCCACGGGAGGGATAGAGCCACGGGACAGATTGAGCCACGGGCGGATGGGGCCAAGGGGTGGATGGAGCCACGGGAGGGATGCAGGCAGGGGAGGGATGGAGCCACGGGAGGGATGGAGGAGCGGGTGGGATGGAGGAGCGGGTGGGATGGAGCCAAGGGGTGGATGGAGCCAAGGGGTGGATGGAGCCAAGGGAGGGATGCAGGCGCAGGAGGGATGGAGCCAAGGGGTGGATGGAGGTG
>WBMV01003163.1:1751320-1777795 GCA_013396655.1 Campylorhamphus procurvoides | reverse complement strand
AGGCGCCCGCCCCGCCTCGCCCGGCGAGGGGAGGGAGCTCCCTCCCACCTACTACTACCGCGGGGCAGCGGCAGGAGCGGCGGGCAGCGCTGCGGGGCTGGGCTGGGCTGGGCGGCTGCGGTGCCTGCTGCGGAGCCGGGGAGCAGGAGGAAAAAAGAAGGAAAAGGAGAAGGAGAGAAAGAGGAGGAGGAGAAGGAGAGAAAGAGAAGGAAGGGCTGCGGTCGGTGCACCGGTGGAGCGGTGCGGGGTGTGCCCGCAGGTGCCCCGCAGCCGGGGGTCGATGGTCCCGGGCCGGGCAGCGCCCCCCGCCCGCTCCCCCGGCTCCGGCAGCCGCCCCTGGTGGTGCTGAGATGGGGGGCAGCCTGGGCTGCCACCGCTCCATCCCCCGGGACCCCGCCGACCTGTGCCACAGCCGCAAGTTCAGCGCGGCGTGCAACTTCAGCAACATCCTCGTCAACCAGGAGAGGCTCAACATCAACACGGCCACGGAGGAGGAGCTGATGACCCTGCCCGGGGTCACCCGGGTGGTGGCACAGAACATCGTGGAGTACCGCGAGTACATCGGCGGCTTCAAGAAGGTGGAGGACCTGGCGCTGGTGAGCGGGGTGGGGGCGGCCAAGCTGGAGCAGGTGAAGTTCGAGATCTGCGTGGGCAGCAAGGGCAGCTCGGCGCAGCACTCGCCCAGCTCGCTGCGCAAGGACCAGCCCTCGGAGCATCACCTCTCCGCCACCAGGATCAACATCAACACGGCCACCCCGGCGCAGCTCATGAGCATCCGCGGCATCACCGAGAAGATCGCCCACAGCATCGTGGACTACCGCAAGGAGCACGGGCCCTTCAAAAGCATCGAGGACCTGGTGAGGATGGACTGCATCAATTCCTCCTTTCTGGACAAAATCAGGCATCAGATTTTCGCAGAGCGCTCCAGGCCCCCCTCGACGAACACCAACGGTGGACTCAACTTCATGGCCAAGCCTCACCCCAGCCCCACTTCTCTGAGCCTCCAGAGCGAGGACTTGGACTTTCCTCCTGGGGGTCCAACCCAGATCATATCCACTCGCCCCTCTGTGGAGATGTTCGGGGGGGTGAGAGATGGCAGACCAGTTCTGAGGGTGGCCACCTGGAACCTGCAGAGCTGCTCCATCGAGAAAGCCAACAACCCAGGCGTGCGGGAGGTCGTGTGCATGACCCTGCTGGAGAACAGGTAAGAGGCAGCACCGGACCTGCGGGTCCAGCTTCATGTTAATGTTAATGCCTGCAAGTTTTGGGCACTTCAGAGTCCTGTTGTGATTGCAGGGGGACTCCTTTCCAGGAGTGCTAAATGTTTCCTACTTCTTGCATGGAACCCTGGCTGAGTCATAATGCTGGTACTGTAGTGACTGTCCCTTGATGAGGCTGCTATAATCCTTGATAGGTAGCAGACCTTCTGAGGAGATGTGTGTACAGAGAAGTCTGAGCTGTTGCAGTCAGGCCTGTTAATGCTTGGTCAAGGATTGTTTCTGCATCAAGAGCCTTTTGGACAAGTCCTGGAGAACTGCCTTTCCTGCAAGTAGCAGGCAGGGGCTGTGTAACAGGCGTGGAATGCCACAGCCCATCCTGCAAGGGTGACACAGCTTGTTAATGAGTGGTCATGGGGCATGTGCTGAGCTGGAGGAACTGCTCATCCTTGGGGTGCATCTGCCTGGGGAGGCTCTGCTGTCCCTGTGCCAGGTGGGCCCCTGGGTGCACTGAGGCTATGGGCATGGAGCAGGGTCTCTTGGTGATGTGGTCCACTGGGATGGTACTTCTGGTGTTAATGGAAAGCTGAGAGTTTGGGTTTTGTTTTGTGTAATTGGGCAAGAATGCCGAGGATGTCTGCCTTGCTAAACTTTCTGCTTGGTACAGCAATCTAAGAATGCAATAAGGGTTTTGAAATAACTCCCACCCTTTCCTTTCCATGTGTCAAATATGTCCCAGCTGATCTGGCATTTAGTTTACAGCACTGGTAAACTAACTTTTCTCTCTGGCTGCCATTCAGACTTGCAGCTGGAAATGAATAGGGGCAGGAGACTCTTGGACTTCTGCAAAAGGGATGTTGTGGGGAGGAGAAATGCTGATGAGCTCTTAACTCGGGTGTACCGTGAGGTCTGTCTTTTTCCAATAATATGCTGAATAATGACTCTTGGTGCAGTTGCAGGGGTCAGGCACACGAGAAGGATGGTGACAGTGATGTGACATCCTGCACTGCCTCACAGTCCTTGTGGTTGGGGATACCTCTGCTGTGCACTGCTTGGAAATATCTGTCACCTCACAGCTGTCACTATTTGATACCCAAAATGGAGAGGATAGACCAGTGGGGGTATTGAGGTTGTTACACTGATGGATTCAGCCTAACATTTGTCAGTATTCTGCTTCCCTAGTTCAGGTATCCTCTATGCCCCCCTTCATGTCCACTCGTTTTCTTTGTGAACAGCTGGTTGGCTGGAGCAGACCTTGGGATGAAGTCTGGTGGGACTGGGCATCAGTGCAGGGGGCAGTGTCAGACAGACCTGCTGAGGAAAGGAACTCAGGTTATCACCAGCCTCAGGATTATTCTAATAATCCAGTGTTGGAAGAAAAGTTTCTTTGGTGATTTATATATATTAGGGATTTTTAAGGACCTCATCCAGTAAAGTGTTAATTGTCACTTCTGCATCTTCAGCATTTTGGGGGGGATAAGAACCAAACTAAGTAGTCCACCTATTATAAAAGCTAGGCAGAGAGAGTGACTTATAAAATAAACTTGCCTTAGCCCAAGCAGGCCACTGCGTAGCCCCTGCAGTTTGCTTTATTTTTGCACTTCAGATGCATGGTACTTTGTCCAGCTTAGCAAGCAGGCACTCAGTTGTGCTGGGTGCTGTGAAAGGTCTCCCTGAGTCTTTGAAGTTTCAAAGGAGCCTGGTATAAGTACTTGTTTTTGTTCTGTTTTATTGCACGTATCTGTGTCATCAATCACACAGGGAGAGTACGATGCAATTGTTTGCTGTGCTTGATCCTATTTGTGATAACATGAGAAGCTGGAAAGAAATGAGAGTAATGTGCATCCCCAGACGAGCCTGGGAAAATAAATGTGGGATCAGAAAAACTGACACGATGCAGGAAAAAAGTATATGTTGGGAAAAGCCGTACTCAGCACCTCAGGGAGGAATTTCCTCTTGCTTGTGTGAGCATTGCTGAGGTCAGTGGAGCTTTGCAGCTGTAAAACAGCCTGAGCTGAGGCCAGAAACTGCCTTCTTTCTGTGTGTGAGCTCCGTGGTCTCCCTCCCAGCTCCAGCTGTGCACCCTGGGAACGGATAAAAAGCAAACTAATCTTTGCCCAGATAAATCAGCTTCAGTAGTCAGCTGGAGAAATCAATCTCTTGCTTCTGCAGGCAAGAATACACCACTGCACGGGGCTCACCAGCACTTGAGCCTCACAAAAACTATGGGGTTTGTGTTCACAATGCTCTACATGCTCAGCTGATGTCCCATGTGTGCTGCTGAAGTCTCCAAGCTGCTGCCCTGGAGGATCTGAAGCCTGTTTGGTCTGGCAGGAGGGAGATGCTCTCACGAGTTGTGCTGATGGGCACGTGTTTGCTGATGTACTTTGTGCACAGCTGCCCTCAGGTACGTAAGGGAATGTGCTCCTTCATGCTGGTGGCATCTGGGATGCTCTCAGGAGCTGGAGTGCTGTCCTTTTGCAGTTGGAGGACCTGCCTCAGCTAGCTTTTGAAGTCCACAAAGCACAGCAAGTCAAGAAGATTAGTAAAACTGTGTAAAGACCCATAAAGATTCTTAATTTGACATACTCAGGGCTTTTATGCCAGTTAAAAGACTGCTTTAGGGCTTGCTTTGGGGTTTGGATTTTTTGTTTGTTTGTGTGAGTTTTTTATTTTGGTTGGTTGGTTGGTTGGTTGTTTTCATGACCAGCTCAAAGCAATTAGTTTTAAACCCCATTGGGCTTGTTCTTTCAGGTGCCAACAACAGGGAAAGGTGCTTCTTGTTTTCAGGTGAGACCAGATGAAGGTCCTCCTGTCTTCCAGCCCTTTATGTCATTTGCACCGAGGGAACAGGAAGGAAGGAGGGCCAAATCTTCATTCAAAATAAACAAAGAGAAATAAAACATTATATTGTAATCTGCTGAAGGGAGGAGAGGAAGAAAAAAAAAAGAGAGAAAAAAGAAAAACAACCCAAAATCTTCACGCTTGTTCCCAGAAGTGCTAAATTTCTGAAGAGCAGTGAAGAGAGTGTACTAAATCAGTAAGCGTGACTACTACTGCTAAGCTATTTTGAAATTCATTGCTGCAGCACAAAAATGAAATACAGCAAGGTCCTCACCCTCTTTTCTCATATTACAAGGATCTATGTTTATCACAGTGCTTGAAGTGGAGGAGGGAGGTGTTTTCATTCAGAGGACTAGAGGGTAATTTTAGAAGAGCTTAACATGATGAACGAGGCGGTGAACGTGACACATGACTGGATTGAAGTGTCAAGCCTGTGGTGAATTTGCCCAAACACGTGTTGTCTCTTGTAGGTGTTGTTCAGCAAACCTGGGATAAGTTGGCAGGGGGTCAGAGTTGGCCTGTCTCAGGGGTTGTAGGTCATCCCCTCCAGGTGGCCTCCATGTCCTCCCCATTCTTGGGTGGAATGAAGAAACTAACTGCTTCTTCTCATTAAAAAACAAACAAACAAACAAGTATGGTAAGTGCAGCATGATGAAAAGGATGAGCAAGTTCAGGGCAAAGGCAACCAGTGTTTTTGTGGGGAGGATAAGTAGCCCCACTGGGGATGTTTCTTCTGGCCAGGGTTGGTGGAGATACCCCAGGTCTGTAGGGAAGGGCTGTCTTTCCACTCCTCATCCATTCCTGCCTCAGACCTGTCCCTCCTTGCCATGAACTGAGCTTGTGACTCCCACAGCATCCTGTGCCTGCTTTCCCTGGCTGTTGAGTGGTGGGGTGACCACATCAAGAATCACGTGTGGTACCACCTGATGCACAGAGCATCCTAAAGGTGCCTGCTCTGGTTGGACTGCTGGGCTCAAAGTTTGTTAGTGGCTGAAGGCAGGGATCAGTTGTGCCCCTTTCCCAGCATGGTTTGCAGCAGAGGTTTGCCAACTGGGTTTTTTTTGTGCTTTATAATATAAAGTGCTGACTTTCTGAAGGCTTCTTAACTATTTCAGTGGTTTTTTTTCTTTTGAGTAAAGGAAAAGTGATAGAAGGTTTGAAAGCCAGAACTTGTCCTCTATCTAAAGGAGGGATCCTGTGTATCTGGAGGATGGTGCGGTCCCAAGGTTCACACAGCCCAGCTCTGTTTCCTTGCAGATGTCCAGCAGTTCAGGCTGGTCTTTCCCTTTTCTGCTTGGTGCCATTACATATTCTAGATGCAAAAAGTATAAGTATTAAAGCCTTAACATCTGTTGCAAAAACTACAGAACCATAGAGGAGCCCAAGTTGAAAGTGACCTCAGCATATCATCTGGTCCAGCCTTTTGTGGGAAAGGGAGCCTGGTTGAAAGTCTCCAGCACCATGTCCAGTTGCACCTTGAAATCCTCCAGCATGGGGCCTCTTCTGCATCCCTGTGTGGTTGTTTCAGTGGTTGATTCCTTTGGCTATAAAACATTTATTTCTTGCATGGCTGTAGAGTAACAAATACCAATATAAGGTTTTTACTTAGCACTGATTTATTTCTTTTTTCTTGGGTTAATTTCGTGGACAGCAAGCTTTAGGAGCATGTCAGCCCCTCTTTCTCCCCCAGCCTTGTAACTGTTTAGCTGTTTTCACTTGGGTTAGATAGAAGCATAGGCATCTCTCAAAAGGAAGAAGTTAACCTCCATTTCTGTGTCTGAGATTTAAATTGGGGCAACAGTAGGTAAACCTCAGCCCAGAATTGCCTCCTGGGTGGCAGTGGGTAGAGAGGCAATCCCTGGGTAACCCTTGCTGGGCCACCCTGCTTGGAAGTTCCCCTTCCTAGTCCTGCCTAGCCCAGGTCGCCCAAAGAACATCCTCTCATCACATAACAAAAAGACAAGTCTCTGAAGCAGCTTCTTCCTATTAAGAGGTGAGGAAAAATCTGTCTTCTTCAGGTCCCTGCACTTGGCAGGAGAACCACTTTCCCATCGCTCCCGTGCATTAAATAACAGGGTGGGGGTTTTGCTTTCCTCTTCAGTCTCTTAGTCTGGGCCAAAAGGTGGGGTAGTTCTGAAGGTAATTCTTTACTGCTGGGGCTTGATGCTTTGCTAGGGAAGGGGTGTGGTGTGGTACCTTGCCTGCTGGCTTGTGGCCACCTTTCTGGTCAGGATGACAACAGGATTGCACCACCACCAAAGAGACACTGCATTGTAGCACTAGTGATGGTTGTGCTTGCATGCTTTGGAGGCTGAGCACCAGCTTGTATTTGTTATTTCTACTGTCACTGCTGTTCTCAGGGGTTGGGCAGAGCCCCGAGGTGGGTCTGGTTTATGTCTCTTTCTTTTTACAGCCGCTTAGTTTTTCTCCACTGGGTTAATACTAGGCTGGAGCCCTGCCAAAAATAATTCCCCTGCAAGAAAAGATCAGGAAAGAGGGCCTGGCTCGAGTAACCTGAGCGTGCTAATAAGTCTTAAATGGCAAAAGAACAAATACACCCTCTTCTCCTTATGTAATAGAGAGGAAATCCTGCCTCCTGCAACTTCAGAAAAAAACCTGAGAAAAAAGGAATTGTTGGATGATATCATCTATGTGCACTTCACAAAGGGATTTTAATGAGCTGTAGAAATAAAAATGCATGTAAAGCCTACTTCAGGGGACAAAAAAGAAAAAGAGGGTGATGGAAGAGCTTTTGTTTTTGGGGTTGGGGTTTTTTGGCCTCCACCTCCATGAGACCAACAATATTTCACTTATTGTAGAATACTGGGAGACATAAACTGCCTTCAACATATCATCTGGCAGGGGAAAGCAGCACGATCTTCTCAAGTCATACCCTGAGTTACATAGTTTTCCAGTAAAATGGAACTCTACTGATTTACTCCTGTTCAGGATTTGGCCCGTTTCTATGTGTAAAATCACTTTAAAAGACTATGGAGCTCAATTCTAAATGGCATGACCATCTCCCTGGGGATTAGGGCTCCTCTGCAGCACTGCACCCATCCTGGACAGGGGTTCCAGCCCCTTTCAGGGCTGCTGCTGGGGGGACAGGTGGGGTCAGTTTCAAACTGATAAAATAATACATTAATTACATTGCATTTCCAAACTTCTGCTTCATATGGACCCTCTGTGGGCATCCCCTGCACCTCTTACAGCAGGACAAACACTTGCACAAGATCCTTTGCCACTCCTGAGTCTTTGCAGGAGTGATCAAAAGCAGACTTGGAGCAAGATTGTGAAGGGTGTGCACCATCCCTGTGTCCAGACTCTTAGAAAAGGCATCTGGAGCCAGGTACTCTGCAGAAGATATCAAGGGTGAATGCACTGAGCTGTTTGGTCCTTCTTGGTCTCAGTTGATAGCTGGGACTCTGGTGGGTTGGCCACAGCCCCCCCAGCTCTTCTTCCTCAGACATGGCACAGGAATATAGGACAGACCCTTGGAATGACCACTGAGTAGCTTTCCTAGGGATTTTCTGTTTTAAATTGGGATCTGGGCATTGTGTTAGCTTTGAACAACTGCCTCAGCCTATTCCTTGAGCATTTGAGATGCTTTATTTAACCAGTCATTTTTATCTAATTTAAAGCTGAGAATGTGGCTGGAAGAATAGTATACTTCAAGCCTGGTTTATCCATATAAAATAAACCTCTTTTTTTTTCCCCTCCTTCTTTCTCCTCTTTAAAATTATAACCATACCCTGCCACTGTTACTTGTGCCATAAAGCTTGACTAAAATGAACCAGATTAGTGGGAGAAACATTGGTTCATATATTACTTTTTCTCCCAATGTGTGTAATTGATACATCTGGCAGCACTTTGTGTGCACATAGTTTCAATCCAGGCCTGCTGGGCTATTCTGCACAGGTATTCCATGTCACTGGATTCATGTTGCAGATTGCAGGTGTTTTGGTAAGCTAGAGCTGCCAGCTTATTCCTGCAGATCCTGCAAGGCTTGCAGTATTCCATGGGGCAAAGATTAAATGGCTTGGCTGATTTATGGTAAGAAATTGCTGAATTATTAAGTGATGCTGTACTGCCTGCTCCTGAATCACAGGCAGAGGCCACAAGACTATAACCTCATCCTGCTTTTCAGAAAGCTGGTGCCACATGACTGCAGAAGACAGATGAGGTGGCTACACATAGGGCTCCATCCTGTAAAGAGAAATATTTAACGCTTTGTGACTTTTCTGTGATTTGGTAACTCGCAGTATACACCTGCAGGAAGGGTGGTTTTTTAGCTTTGCCTTGAAAAGAGCAATAGGACCATTCCTGAAGCCAAAAGATGCTGCAGGAAAAGAAAGACCAAGGGACTATAACCATGGGAATTAAGTACTCTAAGTTCCTGACAAGGTGCAAGCAGAAATTTGGTCAGTCCCTGTTCACTGGAGGAAACACTGTCTCTGCAACCAAGTGCTGCTCTGTCCCTTTGTGAACACGATCTCCAGCAGTTAAACAGGGACATTTAGGAGGCAATCTGATTTTTACAGATTTAGCTACATGCTTCTTGATGGTGTTGGTATTCAGCATGTTTCCTAGAGCTGCGTTGTTAGGAGGACCCTGCTTCTTCAGTCTCTAATTAGTGTTTCTCTGGGAGTCTTGCCCAAATCATGATTTCAAGGCTTGGCCATATGAGCAGAGACAAGGTGATAGGGCATAGATTACAGTGGGCATGTAACTTATTTTTAAGTCACATTGTTCTTTGCTGTGATGCAGGTGTAAGCTGACAGACAGAGGCACCGTGTCCTTACTGAAATAATTACAATATGCTGCAGTAATTTCTCCACACTATTATATGGTGTGGTGATGGAGACAAGAACCATGGCACATGATTAATAACAGTGCTTAAAAATAGGAACTCAGTAGCTTCTTCACTTCCAGATTTTTTTTGTTATAATTTTACAGGGGGTCTGTGCTTTGTTTGAATAATAGCTGGGAATCCCCACTGATTTATCACATAATAAAAGCATAGTGGCTTTGCTGAGGGAGGGTGAGACCTACTGGAGACATCCTTTCTCATCATGGTCCTTTCCCTCATCTCCAGCCTGGGTGATTCACAGTGGGTTCTGAAATGCCCTATAAGATGCCAAGAGCAGGGTGGGCATTATGTCAACAATAGATAAATATGAAGGCCATATGTATCTGTGGTAAAAAAAGGATGTTTTCTGTCACTAAACTGTTCCATCTCCCCCCTGGCATATGCAGCATATCCATGTCCTGATCGAGCTGTGTGGCATTTTCAAATGGCACGAGGGTTTTTAAACTGCTGGGTCACTGCTGGGGAGGCTGAGTGAGTGCTGCTGACCTCCTTTCCATCCCTGCTGCTGGGGGGTTGTGCAGGCACAAACCCAGCATCAACACCAAGCTGTTATTTCCAGTGCCTGTGGTAAAATTATTAGAGGCCAGTGAGTAAGAGAAATACATTTACCATGCATGTGCCTCATGTGCGTGCATGTTCCAGAAGCTCAATTCTGTATAAAAATACAATTTAAAAAACAATTCCTATGGAAAAATACCTTTGGGATTAGGTTGTCATCTGTGCTAAGAATGGCTGAGAATGTTGTGGTTACTGAATGTGCTGTGCTTGCATTCACAAATAATGGGATAAATGCAGCCTGCCTGTGCAGAGTGGATTGGAGTCCCTCTCACTGATGCTGTCTGGATGGGGGCCTCATGGCTGGGCAGACTTTCTGTCCTGTCCACAAGTCTGTCAGAGTGTGGGAGTATAAATATAAAAATATGTAGTTAAAGGGCACAGGAATGCCCTTCTGCTCTTTGTGGGCATCATCTTAGTGGGCAAGGCTATACCTGGGAGCAGTTCACGCCATAGGCTTATGGATGTGGATGAAGAGGAGGAACTGGAAAATTTCCTTTTCCTTGTGCGTGGCTATTTTTTGCTCTGCTTTTATAGGCGTTTCAGGTAACATGCTAGAGCTCCTGTGCAAATTTAGCTGTAACAGCTGTCCAAGCCTTTCACAGCTGAACGGGTTTTTAATGGGTTACTGAACAGCTAATTGATCAACTCTGCTTTTGCTGTGTGTGGCAGTGGCAGCCTCCCTACCCTAAATCCCTCACCAAACACTGCCAGTCCTGCAGAATTACCCTGCCCTTTGCCTCTCAAGGCTGGGGAGGGGAGGATAAAGAGGCTGTTGCTTTTGCCTTCAGACTTATCCTCTGACTCCCTGATATTTATAGCTCTGCTGTTGCCCTCTGTTTCCATGTCAGTCTGTCAGTCACAGAGGCTCAGGGCTTGCTCCAGGCTCACTTGGGGTCACTGCCGGTCAGTGCCCTCCCTCCCTCGCCCTGGCATGAAGGTTACTCACCTTTCTGCCAAGCTGGGAGCCCTGTGCTGTTGGATACACACTGGATGTTAACTTAGGAACCTTATATTTGGGTTCTTTGTTTGTTCTGTTTAAACAAATAAGACCAAGCGTGGTTCCATCTCAGTGCCGCTGAATTGCAGGGTGTTGTGACAAAAGCAAAACTTTATTTGGTATTGAAAATGAACTGTAAAATAGGTAAGTTTTGTTTTAATACACGCAGGGCCAGTTCAACAGGTTTGCTGTCAAACCTACTGCCTACTGCATGTAAAATGACTACCTTGCTCCTCTTTTTTCCTCCTTCTAAGCAGATAAAAGTATGGAAAAGTGTGAGCATCTCTCAGGGAGGATAGTCTTAGCTGGGAACAACCCACATTAGTTGTTTTAAAACAGTCTGCTTCTCTAACAGGGTGGGAATTTTCCAGTGGTAAAACCATCTAAGCTAACATAGTCAGATGTGGCTCTTCCACTCGAGTCAGTGATGGGGTCCCTTTCCCTAAGGACCACCTTAGGAAATCTTTGAATTGTTCCCCTCTTGTGACGTGTGGGGTGAGGTACATGTGATGGTGGTGAGGTTTGTACCAACCCCACAGCACATGGGAGGGGAAGTACTCTGTGTCTGCAGGACATTTCCCCCCCATATATAAAACGCCAGAGCCACTGCTGAATTAAGTGCTAAAATAAATGCTATTGTCATGACAATGCCACAGTGGTATCTGACTACCCTTTTTGCAACCTTTCTGCTGACCAGCCCAAGTTGTCCTATGGTTTTGGCAGCAATGGCAGTGCAGTTTTTGCCTATCTCTCTATACCTTCCTGGTAGTCCTTTGTAGAGCCCTTTCCCTTATCTCTAGCTGTGTTTACAGTCCTCTTTCACAATCAATGGAGACTGCACTACCAGCGCTGCCCACTGTCCTCTGTGCTGGCCGCTCTCCCAAAAACACAGCATTGAGCAGTGAACAGCACATGGCCTGGGTGAGGGCAAAGGGGTTGGTACCTCTGGCAGATGGCACAGATGTATTTCCAGCACATCCCAGAGGGGTCTCTTGGTAAGGATTACCCTTTGGGTACCAAAAAACACCCCATCATGTCTTGTTTTAATTGCTTCTGAGTTCTCTGGTGCAAAGCAGCACCACAGAAGAGAAAGCCATGGCTCAAAGGACAAAATAAAATTTCAGGGGTTGAACAGTCCTTGTGGGTTTAAGAGATATTTGGACAATTTCCACTCAGTGCTGTTGTCAGTAAAAATTCTGAGAGCATTGCTGGTGGATGGAAACTC
Organism: Campylorhamphus procurvoides; assembly: GCA_013396655.1. Lineage (NCBI taxonomy): Eukaryota > Metazoa > Chordata > Aves > Passeriformes > Dendrocolaptidae > Campylorhamphus > Campylorhamphus procurvoides. The sequence goes on along the minus strand of WBMV01003163.1, from coordinate 1,766,084 downwards.
TGCAAAAGCCACCTCCAAGCATGTAGTGTTTCGCATTGCTTTTTAATCGAAGAGCACTTGGAATTTGCTGTGGTTTGACTTGCTTCTCTGTCCATTTCTGACCTTCTTTTGTGTCTGTGTATGTGAGTAAAGTAGCTTTACTGAGGAGCTGTGTGCAAGGATGGTAACCCTCTGTATTGTCCAGCTACGCACTCAAATTTGTCAGAAAGAAAGTCAGAAACTGGGCAGATATCTCATATATGGGTTGTCCATAGGTTGAAAGGAAATTGCCTCACAAACTTGCTTCTGTCTTCGATCTAATCTTTATCTTGCTCTTGCAGCCTGGACATGACCTCCTTCTATGTCCTCTTTCCAGTCCTACTGAACCTGAAGTTTTTTCTCTGGCTTCACTAGGCTTTTAAATCATCTTGCACTTCAAGTGCTTCTTGACCAAGCCTTTGCTTTCACACCATGAGGGTTGAATGATATCGTCTCTCACCTACGAGGCCGAGGACTTCAGTTTCCCTGGATCATCTGTGATGCTTCCCCAAAATCATTCTAACGCCGTCTTCTTGCTCCAAGATGTGCTGCAGCATTTCCCTCTCCTCTGCTGAGGCCTCTTTTCAGACAGTCATCTCAAGTTTCAGGCAAAACCTGCTTGAAAACTCCAGCCTTGCCTTTTATTTCAGGGGGTGTTAGGAATTCTTGAATTCAGAGGAGGGTTCTGTGCCGCTGCTTGAAAGGAAATAAGTATTTATGGTTTTGATTTCTGCTCCTTGGAGGTATCAAAAGCTCTGCAGAAAAACAACTTGTCAGCTTCCTGATGTGTATGACATGAAATTATTTTTAACTTCCTAGAGCAGTTGTTTGAAAGGGATTTGTATGTACATTAGGCATTTGCAGCACAAGCTCTCAGTGTTTTTTCCTATCTGATTATGCTGTATGGGTGCGAGCTGCACCGACAGCTCACAATTCCTCTTCCATATGCATCTTATCTTCCCCAAGATAGTGTCTGGAGACGTCAGCTCTGTGAGGAGAGACTGATGAATTTATATCAGAGGAATCTTTTTGTCTAGCAGCTCTTCAACACAGAATATCTCTTAAAAATAGAAAGTGCTGGCTGAGTATCAGCTTCGTCACGGTGGTGCCGTTTGTCATCAGTGCCTGCTTGATTTGCTTAATCCCTGGTATTTGTAGGAGAAAGGCTCCCTGTGCCCCAGTTTTTTAAAGTACTTACTGGTAGGTTTTGTGGGATTGTTTTGGAGCCTACAGTCTGATCAGCACTGAGTGTGTGTGCTCTTTGTACTCGTACCCAAGTGTGTTTTCCACTAGGAATGTAAGTGTGATGGTCTAAAATCTTCAGTTCTTCTGGAGCAGAGATTTGCCTGTGTATTTATCTGCTGCAGGCCCATTTCATATTACTGGGGAGCAAGGGTCATGCAGTAGCACGAATCCACTATCCAAAAAAAGCACAGAGATCGTTGCTTCCATTTGCATTATTCCCTGTGCTTGGATCAGATTTCACCTCCCAGGTCTGCTGCTCAAAACTGGAATGCTCTTGGAAATGCTGTTGAATTGAGAAGTTTTTTCCCACTGAGCTGGTGGTTAAATTTTGAACAGTTTGATAATTCCTTGTTTTATTCTCCTGAATGCTTCATCCAGTCAAACACTTCTGCATGTTTCCCTGTCACCTATTTTTACGCCCTGTTTTCCTTACTGGCATTTTGCCTGGTGGGTGCAATGAATGGCAAGGTTGATATTTTAGTGCTGTGTTATTGTGTATAGGTATTAAATCATTGGTTTGATTGCTTTTATAGATTGTTTCTATGGCACAGCTTCAGGAGGCAGTCACAGTAACAAAGCCTGTGCGAGGCACACCTTTTCGAATAATCTGGAGTGCTTTCCATGGAGCAATGATTGCTTCATTTGCAGAATAATCAAGAACCAGAATGGGATCAGTGTTGGGAAAGGTTTATAATTTCTCTCCTGTGGACTTTGTAGGCCTGCAGGTGTGTAAGCACCATTGAGAAGAATCACTGGTGCCCTCTTTATGTTGCTTTATGTCCACTATTGAATGCAATGAAACTCTCACTGGGGCTCAGCATTCAAAGTTCTTGCTCCTGCTCCTCGGGGGTGTCTGCATTGCCACCTTCACCCTTTCTCCAGCAGTTTTGGGGGGGTTATCAGCTCTTCAAGCTTGAGAAGATCTGTGGCAGGCTGGAGGAAGGCATGGCATTGCAGTGGCATCTGGGTGAACCGATGGGGAGCATCTTCATGAGCATCCACACAGTCCTGTTCCATGCCCTGCCTGTAGTTTGTTAAGAGCTGCTTTATCTGTCTTGGAGCTTGTTACGAAACATGCAAATCATATTGAAAGCTGCATGAGACATAATTTTGCACCACTGTGTGCATCCCATCAAGCCCAATCTCCTCCTGTCATCCCTTTCCAACACACAATTGCACTTCAGCTCCAATATTTGGAGAGCTCTGGGTCTGGACTAGCAGACTTTCTCATTCCCACAGAACTCTGGTGTTTCTAAGGCTGTTTTGTGCTGAAGCCCCTGACCTCAATAAGGTTAAAGATCTGGATTACTCAATTAGCACCCAATGCCAAGAAAGAAAAAGCTAAACTCGAGCCACCATTCCCCACTTGGCCAGGGCCAGTCTGTGTGTGGGACTCTGTAGTCCTCTTGCATCCTTATGCTGGAAAGGCCATTCTTATGTCCAGACATCTCCGAGCCTGGCACGCAGGAGTCCTCTGTGACTGGGAAGCTTTCAAAACTCCTTCCTGCATGTCATTGTGTGGCTGGAAGCTGGGATTGCTTCCAGCTCACTGGAGACACTCCGACATTGTTCCCTCCTAATCCCCTCCTCCTCGCAGAGCATGGGTTTTCGGAAGGCTAGCATGTTCCCTTGTTGGCTTTCCATGCAGGTTCGTGGGAATAATGTAACCCTGAGTGTGCAATGAGCCAAAGCAGGGGGCAGCTGGATGGGGTGATGGTGGCACGAGCCCTGTGGTGTGGTACCAAGGATGCCCGGCTAGCTGGGCTAGTGGTGAGGCTCCAATTCTCTGCTGTCAAGAGGCACAGGTGTTTCAGAAACACTGGGTTTCAGCAGGAAGAAACGCTGCCCCCCTCCCAACCCCGCTCAGGGTATGATTTGCTGCTGGTTTCTCTTTGTGTGCTGGTATCCAGGGGAAATAAAAGCAGGTTAATGGGACAGGGAGGAAGATGCTTTCTACTGAACTGACCTTTTTTTCTTCCAAAACCCAGATACGAGGACAGAGAGAGAACAATGTAATTAATATATATATATATTCTAATGTCCTTACAAGGACATATTGACCTTGGAGGTTTGGATTGCATACTTTTTAAGATGCTGGCCTTGAGTTTAACCCACCTCACACCTGAAGGTGCTGCTCGAGAAGACTTTGCACAGCTCTTGACACATTCATGTGCCTGGGGGAAAGAACAAGTAGAGGATGAAAAGAATTTATTCCAGCTGAGTTTCCTCATCTTTTCCTGCCTTCCAGCAGGTCAGGAGCTCAGGTGAAACGAGAACTTCTCTGGGTACACCTGGCTGTGCTGCTGTTCACTTTGCTGTCCCTTCTGATGTTATTAGCTCTGTGTGTCTGGAGTGCTAAAGGAGATGATTTGAGGAGGGGGAAGCTGAGATTGAATTAAAACTGTGGTCTGTGGCTCACAGAGGTGTGCTAGAGAAGCTCTACACACAGTTTGGGGTTTTTTTGGGGTTTCTCCTAATGATGAGAACCTGAAAGCATCTGTAACCATGAGCACCAGGCAGCATGACTAGGATCCCTAAAGCAATGGGTGGGATTTAACTTTAAAGCTTTTCCTGTTCTGAACATTCAAAAGTGGTGAAGATATTTTGTAGAAAAATAACAGGATTAATTTAGAGCTACAAATTTTGCAGACTGTTGTGATTCATAACCTCTCACCTTTTGGTTTCATCCCTCAGAGACATGCCCGGTGGAAAAGGCTGCATTCCCTGGAGACAGGACAGATAAAGTGGGTGGTGGGTGGGATTCTTCACAGCCAGATCCCACATCAATATATATGATCTTAGATTGGATATTAGGAAAAATATCTTCACTGAAAGGATTGCCAAGCATTGGCACCAGGCTGCTGAGGGAAATGGTTGAGTCACCAACCCTGGAGGTATTTAAAAGACGTGTTGATGTGGCATTTAGGGACATGGTTTAGTGGTGGACTTAGCAGGGTTAGGTTAATGGTTGGGCCTGGTGATCTTTGAGGTCTTTTGCCACCTAAATGATTACATTATTCTATGTTTCACTGCTGTGAGCTTTAGGAGGCACATTGCTGCACCTCCTCCAGCTAACCCACATCCCCTTCGCCTCTCACATCCTGTGCACACAATGGGTGTTCCCCTTCTTCAAAGAGGCTTTCAGAGCATTGTTGTGTTTTGGGATGGGGGTGGTGGAGAGAGGAAAGCAAAAGGCCAGCAGCACCCTGGCTCTGCTGGCTTAGGAAATCAGGTGGTTTGCCTGCCACGTGAGGTTTCTTCAGCACAGAGCTGGCAGTGAGGTGGTTTGTGGTGACATTGACTAATTCATGACAGCAGTGTTTTCCTCCTGGGCACTGGGGGGAGTAGACTGATCCCAACAAAGCATTGGTTCACCTCTTGGTGTTACCAAACTCACTTTGCACCATGTCTTTGTGTCTGTGCACGCACCCTTTGCCCCTGCTTGCTCCTCACAACTGCTGAGGATCTGCTCCAGTGATCACTGAGCCTCTTTTTCTGCCCATCCTGACCACTAAATTGTGTAATTTCTTTTTTTGTCTGAACTATTTGTGCTTTTCTCTGAAGAGAAGGACAATTTCAAATTCTCCTTTCTGCTCCTTTGTTTTCTGGGAAAGCTGTCCTTACCATTTTTCTAGGTTTGTGTCATGAGGTGTTACATATGTTTTCATCTTCTCACCATGCTCTCCTAAAAGAGAAAGGCATGAATGCAGCCTCTTCTTGTTTGTAGCCTTTCCTCACCAAGTGTGCTTCTTTCTTCATCCTCCTGTGTCACTACGTGGTCATTTGTACATGTAGCACTGACCCAAGTGGGACCACCTGAACTTGCTGTAATTGCCTCACTGGGCATCCTATGGACTTGGGAAGAAGTTGACTTTAACCTATGGTGTCACCCAGAGACACATCCTGCCCCTCTCCTCCATTAGGAATCACTCTTTCTGTCTTCAGGCTCCTTTCCTCTAGGGTGGTGCTGCCTCACAGTGACCTTATTGAGGGTGAGGTGCCAAATTGCAATCCTGCACTTAGCTTTTTCCTTCAGTGAAATGGTTTAATGCTACCATACCTTCTTGCTTTTCATAATCTGGGACATGGCTGGTCTTTTCCTGAGCATTGGGGTTTCATTTTTCGGGGAGGGTAGGGGTGTGTGATTTTCCTCATTGTCTTCTATATATATGCCACAATACTATTATCATTTGTGTAGTATTTTATTGCTTAAGCTAGTGGAAGATTGGTGACCTTCTAAGGGACCACGGGCAGTTCTGTTGTAGGTTAAGATGCAGGAAGCCCCAGGTGCCTGATTCGTGTCAGGGTACTGAAGCTTGTAGACACAGCACCACAATAAGCACTTCAATTGGACTGATTTTGGTTTGCAGTCCAGGTGTCCAGCATACCCAGGGAGAAGGAAAGCCTCCACACCTTCTCCCGATGAAGGGGAGTCCATGGAGCAGCATCTCAGCCTGTCCCTGCTCTGGGCTGGCTGCAATCACACATGCCTTTGATTTAGTCACAGAGCAGTGAACATGGAAACAAATGAAACCACCTTTTTGATGCAGGTATGGCAGAGTTATGCACTATGAGAAGTTCAGTGAATGCTATTAACCTTTCTCACACTGCTAGGACTTGCATAACATCAGGAACTTTTTTTTCCTTTCCCTTACACTGGAACAGAGGCTGCGTGGCGTGTGTGCTATTTTTCCTCATTTCTCTGTAAAGCAAAAAAAGACATGTTGTTTTTGCTTAACCAAGGGAGATAAGAGAACTTCCTCTTATTAAATCCTGTGGCAACGCAATCCCAACCACATATTATCCAACTGAAGTTAAGCACACGGAGATATCTGCCTTTGACGCTTTTTATTTTTAGAGAGAGAGTGTTTCTCCTCTTTAAATATGAATCCTAGTAACCCCTAAGATGTCTGGCTGGATCCCTGCCTGTGCAGGGTTACTTCAGTTCAGGGAATGCACACTGCTGCAGCTCGTGTCAGGCTGCATAAATAAGCAGCAAATAAGACAATGGTGAGCATCATGTGTTTAACAAAATCTCCTTTCCGTGGCTCTTTGAAGAGCTTTAAAAAGATTTATTTTTTTTCAAATCCCCAGCAAGCTCACATCCTTTTAAATTTAGAAGGATTTGGGGTTTTGCTGGTATGTTTACCTGTGCCCTCTCTAAAGGAGCACCTTTGGTGACAGAGCTGATACAGCAGAATCGTGTTTATTGTCCCCTATTATGCATCTGGTGAGGCAGATATGGCAAGTCTTTGCTTTAGACCTTATTTTTTTATATTTTTTTTTTTTGCTTAGAGGAGACTAGCAGGCTGGTTAAATAAAATTCCTCTATATCCCTCTACAGTTTATGTAATGGCCATTTCTACAACTTTCTATAGTAACTGGTTACGTATCTGCATCCTGGCTGTGCACTGCGACAGTTGTGACATCAGGGTATAATGAGAACTCTGCAGTGAAACTAATGACCCTTTCCATCCTCCCAGCCTCTGTGATTTCTTAGGTGCTCTGCTTCTGCTTTGAATTTTTATTAGTTTTTATTTATTTTTGAAATAAGATATGGCCTTTTAAGATTAAGCTGTAGCTGTTCAGTGATTGGGCATTTATTTGATGAAGCAGCCTAAGAGTTCTGCTGCTTAAGAGAATCTTGCTGAGAAGAAGACTGTAACACTTCCCCTTGCTGTCCTGTGCTGCTAAACTTGCACTGGTCATCCACTATGTTTTTCCTCTGCCTCCACCACCATAATTAATCCTCCACAAGCCAGTGTTTGCAAATCGTAATCAAAATTATAGCTAGGTACTATTTGGCTCAATAGGAGGGTGAAAGGGAAAGAGGGTGCTACAAAAATCAAAGCAACAACCCAAACAGCAAAGAATAAATGCTGAAGTAGTGAATAATGTATTAATGCTCTCCTTAAATCAGAAGTAGGAGCCCTTTATGCTACATTAATGAACACTTACATAATGTGTATGCTTTCCTGCACTGTGAAATATCTAAATGAGGCACTAGCAAGTGAAGTGGTCTAAGAAGAGGAGGCTATGGCAGTGCATTGGGGTTATTTTTTATTACTCTGACAAAGCAGTGGTTCTGTTTGTCATAAAGTCATGATTGATGCCCTTGAACTTGCAGGAATTGTTCTAGAAATGACATGGGGTCCTGGCTTTATGGTTGCTGTGCCCATCCACCTGGAGGTTTATGAGGCTCCACTTTGATGGCAGTCCTCTTGAGCTTACACACACATGGCTTTTCCTTATGACCAAGGAGAAACATTTCCTAGGCAGGCCACTGTACACAATAGTTTTGACCAAAAACCATTGACCAAAAGATGATTATTCTGCCTTTGTGCCTGTTATTGCAAGTGACATAAGTTTCTCTGTGTGTACCCATACAACTCTCTTGATTTGAAACTTGTTATTACATGTATAAGTATTCCACAGTTTAAAACCTTTAGTGTTATTTTTCCATGACACAAACATCAGATTTTTCCCCTTCTGTAGGAGAACTAGATCATTTTAACGAAATTCCTTAACTGGTGAAGTTCATGCTGATCTCATAGTCATGAGATACTATAGCAAAGATAAGTGAATGTAAAGTAACTCAGCTGTGCTATTTTCTAAGTACATATTAGAATAAAGGGAAAAACCTTCTGTTGTGCTTGCTTCAAGGCAACTTTTAAGATGGCACATTAATAAACCCAAGCCAGAAAATGCCACACAGGTTAGGAGTTAGGCCAAAGCTCAAAGAAAGGATTAGTCGCCATCCACCTCCCCCATTCCTGAGGTGTGACTGACATGACTGTGGTCTCCTGGCTGGTGAGACATCCCTTCATCTGCTACAGAAGGCAGCTTCAACCTTGACAACAGGTTACAGCCCAGAAAGCCTGGGAACCACCAAATGAGGTGTGTATATGGACAGTGGTGGCATTCCATTATGTGAGATGAGAGCAGGGGGGAAAGCAGAGAAGCTGTTTGCCTTCTTTACTACGTGTCTCAGTCTGTCCTCCCAAGAATCTGGCACAAGCTACTCTTAGGGCAGGAGAAAGAAAACTCACTTGACCCATATATCTAGTCAGATAAGCCTTTTCCTTTGTCAACAAAAACTGTTGTGGCAGTATAGATTTGCTACACAGGGTAATTATCCTTTATGATGGGTAATGAGTTACTATGCTCCATAACAGTATGTAATTTGAGGGAGTGGTTGCTGTGGCAGATGGTGGCCCTTCAGTCCTGAAGATCCCAAAGGATCTCATCTGTGTCAACAGCACTGGAGGTGAAACAACCCTTTGCTTTGGTACAATCAGGCAATTGGCTGGTTTGGGATGTTCAGAAGCAGCTTCCTCACTCAGAAACTGGTGCAGCACTGGAAGGTGTTATCTCAAGGTCGTGGAGTCTTCGTGCTTTGGAGGTTTCCAAGACACATCTGAGTGAAGCTACAGCTGACCTCGTGACAGTCCCCTGTTGAGGGCATTGTTGAATCCAGTGGTCTCTTGGCCAATGTTCCTGAGTTTGTGGTTCTGTCGTACTGCAGGAGACAGACACACAGGATTTGGGTGGTGGAGGATTCTACCCCACACACAGAACCTCCAGGAATTTCCTGGGATGCTGTAGAAAAAGTGAATGGTGGCAGCCTGCATAAACAAGCCATGTGTTTATATTGCAGACTTTCTGTTCGAGTGGTCTTCTGCTAGGAGGCTCTGCCAGCAAACTGAGCAGGGGCTGGTTTGAGCCCAGCAGCTGGCTGGGAGAGTGCAGACTCAGCCAGTTTTTTCTGACTTTGAGAGCTGAGGACGGATTACATTTGCTCCCGGATTAGGGTTACAGCTATGTGATGCATCCCCTGGAGGTTTCAATCCAAACCTTTCCGTGTTACCCTGATACCCAGAGCAAAGGCTATATGTGGTTGTGGCTTTTGGCTAACCAGAGGCTTAAGCTTCATGTAACCCTCATCACACTTCAAAGTCATTATCAAAGTACAAAACAACTGGACTGATAGAAAGACCGTCTGGTCTGCTGTTTGGTTTAAAGTTATATAAATGGCACTCCAAATGCCCCATAAGCTAAATTCTGTATTTTAATGTGATGTTGTGGATGAAGCTGATAGGATACTTTTTTAATTAGCTCTTCGAAAAGAGGCTTTTAACTTCTTGCCCTTATTTGACTGGTAGTTTTCTTACCAAATTTGTTCTTTCTGGAGGCTTTTGCAGATGAAAAAAAACCCAGTATTGGCTGATTGTTATTTTCTGACAATATTGTTTTCATTTCTGGCAACCTAAGAGTGTAGCATCAGTGTAAACAAAATTCTTTATGGCTTGACATCAACACCAGTTGTGAATAGCCTTACTGAGTTGTCTTCTGTGGCTTTGCTGACATTTAAAGGCTTCAGGGCATGCAAGACGGAGGAGTGTCATCTTCTCTGGTATGCAAACCTCGGGTTTTCTGCCTTTGCTCCCTCTGGCCAGCTTATTTTCACAGTTTTCAATTTCTTTGCTTTGCATTTCGGACTGTGCAATTGACCTCAGTTTGAGGAGGATCAAAGTTCATATTCATTCCAAGCCTGGGTACCAAATTGTTCCATTTTCAGTAACCTTTAAATGGGGTGGCTGAGTGACAGTTTCGAGGAATTCTCATCTATTGTGACCTTTCCTTCGCCATATGGTATAGACATGATGAAGAGAGCAACCCAGTTGTTGGCAGTGGGTCCTGCCACCATTCCTGGGTGTGATGCAGCAGATGGCTGTGCTGACTGGCACTCCACTCTGTTGACATGCAAACTCGATAGTGTTAGGCTAGGTTTTGTCAGAACAGTAATGCAGGAGCGTTATCTTGTTAAATCCACACTTTGCCCCTTCTCAAGGCTTCAGTCCCCTTGGCAAAGTCTTTGGATGTCTGTTCTGCTCTTGCAGAGCACTGCAGTGTCAAGGTCTTGTCACCACTCTGGGAACATGGGTGGGCTGGCTTTTGGCCAGTCCTTAAAACGTATGAATAAATCTGTCTGTTAATACAGATTCTGCTTTGTTTTCCGCCTCTTATAGCGGTGTGCTTCATTTTAGCCTTTTTTGTCTTTGAAATGTCTTTGAATTTGTGAGACAAACTAAGCTTCTTGTGAAGAAAACACAGAGAGGAGTGCACTTGACCAAAGCAGTGCTCTTGGTTTCTGTAGTGCTCTTTCCCCCATGTCGCAGCGCTTCTCCTCTGCGATTTCATAGTGTCTCTCTGAGCACTTCTTGTGTACGTTTTTCTATTTTAACCCCTGATGTTTAGCCCTCTCCAGCACTCAAACAATTCCACTTTGGCACAAAATCTTCTGCTAAAGGCGCTTATACGAAATGCCCAATTGCTGTGGCACTTCTCCAGCCTCTTCGGAGTAGGTGCCAACTCTTGAGGGTCAATCTCTTTGTTAAGAGTGAACTGTAGAAAACTTTGAAGTTCTGTATCCAGATTCAGCCAGGAAGCTTCAATACTCTTTGTGGTTGTAGTACCATAAAATTGCAGCATTGCTCTTGAGCATGTATTTTACAAAACACTTTCAGTGTACTCCTTTGTAAGGTTTTTAACCAGGGAAACTCATTTCTCTGCGACAAGGATGTGCACGAATGACAAAATTAAGTTTCTGAGATTGAAGAAGGGGCCAGGCTTTCACAGAAGAGCTTGATAGGATACTTTCACATACCTGATGGAGAAAGGGAAGCAGACTATTTCAAATCACTTTTTGCTTCTTCCAAGTGTTTTGCAGGGACACAGAGGGAGATTTTTCAAGTAGAGTCACTGTTAACCATTTTGGCTCCCAAGGCCCCATAACTTTATTGGTAGCCTTGTAATTCATGGCAGAATGGTAATGTGGTGGTGTGCCCTTTCTCAAACATGTCCATTGGATTTAATTGAGGACTACTCAGTTTTTCCATTGCTGTAGTGGGTCAAGACTGGGTAGGAGAAGGTGCTGTTTCTGGTATTAATACACTCTACCCCAGCAGGGAATGATTCAGAAAATCCAGAAAAAGAGCCATATGCCAGAGATGGTGCCCACTATAACATAATGCCTGTATTTGGAAGTTTTCAGTCACCTCTGATTTTTACGACCTTCTAAATTTTTGGTTTCAGCCCTGATCTTGTCCCCTATTGGACAGATTTGAATAATTCAGTGCAAGTTAAATGACTTGCCCCTGTCCAGTTTTAATGACTCAGAGGAAATCAATGTTGCTGCAAACACAACGTGCTCTGTGAGCCTCTGTCTGCAGAATTATAAGGAAACAGGCATCTTTTGAAAAAGTAAAAAATAAAAATCCTGTGACTGTGAACATTATACAGAGGACTTTGCCCAATTTCAAAACCACTGAATGTAAGGTGAAGAATGGAGACAGTATTGCTCTTAGCTAAATATAGTAAGAAATGAAATATGGAAAAAGAAAAATACACTTTATCATTATCTAAATTAAACTAAAGCCCAACTCCCCTTCATGCCCCCCTTGTTTTTTAATGAAGGCAGCTGATTTTGTTTCGCTGTCTGCCAGAAGTGAGTTGCAACAACTCCTGTGTTTTTTTGTGAGTACATATGACACACACACCCCCTGCCACTCTCAGCAGTGCTCTCTTCTTGCTGCTTGAATTATCATGTAGTGAAGGTGGAGGTGGAAGTGGTGATGGAGAAGCCTCCTGGACTGTCACCCTGAGTTCTGAACAATGTTGGAAGTTAAGCTGCATTGCCACTGGGTGCACCTGGGCCATGTTAGTAGATATGAACAGAGAAGATTGCTGCATTCAGTATAATGTAATGTAGGTATTTGATTCGCTGCTTCTTTATTCATGAGTCTACTATTCTGTAGTCATAATGTTACTGGCAGTCCCAGGCCTTCTGTGGTTTCATCTCATGCATTTGGGAATTTAGGGCATATTTTCAGCTGCCTAGTCTATTTTAAACTCTCTTTTAAAATTAAAAAAAAACCCCAGCAAATTATGGGTTAGAACAGATTGATCCTTTTGAGCCATTTGTCTAATTAACCTTTGCCTCTCAGGAATCAGCTTTGGTTCTGTTCAATCGAGTGCAATGTATCCCAGCCCTTAATAACCAGCATTTCTTCTGAGAACCTTGGAAGTCTTCCCTGACTTTTCTAACTGCTGCTACTCTCCTGGCATTGCACCAGTTTGCAGAGGCAGAACTGGAGAGGGACAGGAAAGAATAACAACAGGACATCAAGAGAAAAGGCCATAGCATGGCCTGTAACTTAGCCAAGTGTTTCTAAAAAGTGCAGTCAGCTCAGGGCTTGTGTTTTCAGTACTCTGTTCCCCAAAAGGAGATGGCTTAGGAAATCTTTATGAGCATGATAATGAAAGAAAAGACAGTATTTACATGTGCATTACGTGCACATGAAGGATGACCCCACTGTGACTTCCTCTAGTATAACACTTCCAGGGAATCTTCAGAAAGAGAGACTTTATACAAGTGAAAATCATGTCCCACCTCCTTCCCCCTTGCCTGAAAAAGGAAAGAATTAGGCCTGAGCTGTGATCCTCTGTGTGGAGGAAGAGGTAAATAGGGCACTTCCCTGTTGCTCCCATTCCCCTCTCTGTGTCCTGATGCTCATTGGTGCCTCACAACTCGAGAGACACCTCTGCTTGGTAGCTGGACCAGAATGATGTTTCTTTAATGGCACAAAGATTCTGGGAGTTTTGAGCAGCTCCCTTCTTATTTTGGAGTGTGTGACCTTCTCTGCTTACTGATGTAGTAAAAGTCTGCATGCACAGCAGCATGGATTTCATCCCTTTGGGAAGGGCTTGGGTTGGGTGTTCCCAAGGACTTGTTCCAGAAGGCTTCCAGGTCTCATTATACGTGGGCATTCACATGTTTTCTGCAGCCAGTTGTGGTTTGGGTCATTTTGTGAGCGTGTCTTACTCCTTTCCAGAGTTCTAGGAAGAAGTTGGCTGTTATTGCAACCTCCCTTTTTGGTTTTGCTCTCGTGCATTGGGAATACACCATGGCCAGAGTTGATGAATCATTGTTCTCTTTCTGCAATGATGCAGCTGTGCTGAAACCGCAGCATCAGCTGAACATGAATCAGACCCTCGGTGCAAAGTTCACAGGTCCTGCAAAAAGATGGCTTTGCTGTAGGTTTAGGAAAGAGACCAGCAAGGAGAGAGCATCCCTGAACCCAGGGAACCACTCAAATGGAAAAAGGAAGGAGTGAACTACTTCAGTTTCTTCCTGCCTGTTAGCTTGGGTAATGCTGCTGTTCTCCCTCTTCAACTCTCAGTAATAACCATCCATAATTCATGTTTTCCCTCTTTTAGTTCCATTACAGTTCATTTCTCTCCGTGACAAATACTCCAATCACCCACATAATGCAATAGGATCTGTGAATGCAACCATAGGAGGAAGAGTGTGTGGCCTGTGCTACCCTGCCAATTTGCTTGATGGATTTCAACTTCTTTGCTCCTTCCACTTGCTCCTGGTTCCCTTTCCAGCTGTGGTGCCTTGATCTGCTTTCTGGTTTCATGCTGCAGGCAAATCAGTGATGACTAGGCACCAAAGAACATCTGCTTTCATCTGAATGAGGAAGCTGCAAAAAAGTAGCCCTAAACAAATTTACCTTTATATATATATATGGATGTGTTTATAATATTATATATAAAATGTATGGTGTCTATTTTATGTGTATCTATAATATAGAGATATAAAAATACATTTGCTATAATTATATATTAAGGAAGTATCATTTTTTTAAAGGAAATGCAGCTCCCTGATTTTATTGTAATTTCTTCTTACTGTGGAGACGTTTTTTCCTGAGAACTTTGCAATTCATATTGTTGTGTCATTAGCTGGCAGCTAATCCCAGGGCAATATGGCATGGCATTCCCATCCAAGCCCATCAGCTTACTTCATAAGCTCTCTGGTGCCTTCCAGCAGCTGTTAAGATGTGGCAGTGGACACAATTTTTCCTTCCATTTAAGGAGTGAGTGAGAAGATGCAGATGCTTTTATTGGAGAAGGAGAAACTGATTTTTTTTTCCTTGTCAGACTTCACAGGGGTAGATGGAGGAAGTTTATGAGGCTGAAAGCCATTAAGCATGCTTTTTGCCTTTCCTCCTTCTGCTTTTGTTTTTATGGGGGTGTGAGCAAACAGGGTCTTAGAGGGGGAGAGTCAGCTTTGTAAATGGGATATGCCAGCAAAAATGAGATGGCTTTTCAAAGTCCATGCACTGAGGGATGCCTTAAAGGCTGCTCCTTCACTGTAAAGGCACCCCATTTAGGTCACCCATTGCTCTGGTCAGTGTGGGCAGCACAGATCATTCTGCAGACCCCAAAGCCTTGCTCTGCCATCATCTCCCCATGTTAAACATAGTCTGGCCTTTCACCTGCCCTTAGGCAATGTAATCGTCACTGGGGCAGACAAAGTCAGGAAACAAAACCTTGAGTCTCATTAGGTGTTAGCAGCAAGGGACAAATTCTAGCAGCAGTTCTGTTTTTAAATTAAACATCCAAACAACACAAAACCCCACAAGCCACCCCCCTC
>WBMV01003163.1:1688781-1751268 GCA_013396655.1 Campylorhamphus procurvoides | reverse complement strand
CACACACCACCACCCCCTGCCCCCTACCCCCATTTTTTCAAGCCACAAGATCTGTGTTTATCGCTTTTGTCCTGGCATCTTTCCCCACCCTCCATGTACGTCCCAAAGCAGCACGTGCTTGATGCCTAAGCATCTGCCTGTGCTTGAAACGATTAAAAAGCAATTAATCACAGCCCTTAACCTCAGGCTGTTGGCAGCTGGCTGCAGCAGGGAGGCACCACAGCCCTCACAGTGAACACATACCCATGTCTGTAGCTTCCCCATCCCTGTTGTTTCTCACCCTCACCTGGCAAATGCCAAAGGAAGAAGGGCTGTGGTGGAAATGGAGAGCTGGAGACCAAGGTGAGGTATGGGGAGAGCAGCCAGCTGATGGGCAGTGCTCCCTTCCAGGTACCATTAGCACAGTTCAGCTCCAATTTATATATATATATTTGCTTTCTTTCTTCCAGCTCTCATGTTTCATGCCCATCTCTTCAAGCAGAATTGATTTATGAGTGAGGCCAGTTTGTAAGATTTGCAAATGCAATTTTAACGTACTAATTTGATGACCCGGGTGGTCATCTTGTTCTTTTTGTTAATGAACTCTAATGAGAGTCTGTCATCAAGCACTTCAGTTGTGTGCATCCATTTTCTGCTCTTGGATGTGTAAGTCATCCATGAAATTCCACTGTGTGCCATAATGAGGTTATGGATCTTACCTCAAGAACAAGGGGGAAAAGTTTGTGAACTAAAAGGGAGAGAGAAAGGAATTATTTAATGTTGTTCAAAATGGTGCTTTTGGATTGAGTGGGTTTTGCATGGGCTGTTTGTGATGATGGCTCTGAGTCTGGCTGAAGCCAGATTTGGTACAGCTGTCTGAAAACTAAAAGAAGTCAATTGGCATTTCTTGACGTTGTTAAATTTAGGCTTATGCACGGGTTAATAGAAAGCATGAGGCTTTTGGGAAAACTCAGGCCTTGAGAAAAGATGTATAAGCTTTGCAAAGCAAATTGAAACTAATCCTCAGCTCCTGTTGCTGCTGGGTGACAAACCTGCGTTGGGGATGCCTGGCAATGAGCCACATGCTGTACCAACCCTCAGGTGGAAGACAGGCAGCACTGACTGTCCAGGGAGCTCTGCTCCCAGGCTGAGGAGGGAAGGAAAAGCACAGTGGGAGTATGCTGGCATGGCTGGAGACTCACCATGCATGGATAAGAAGGCATCCCAGGTGCTGGGAATGCCAGCTCCCAGTCAGGGTCTTCCTTGGCAGCCACCCTGCATCACTGCAGCTTCTGTAGGACACCATCGTGAGGCCAAGTGTTCTCTTAATCACTTCCCTGACTCTGATCACTGTACTTAATGCTTCTCATTTTCCTCACTTCCCCTTCTCTCCCTTTTGATCAAAATTACCAGGTTCTGCACTGAGTGGGAGCCTCAGCTCAGCAGATGTAGGTCACTGTGCTCACTGATGCAGAGCTCTGCTCTGGAGACCCTCTCTGGATAGTCCAGAATGGGTGAAACTCTAATTCTGTGCAGGGATGGTCCAGAAACTGGCTGTCATTCTAAAACCTCTCTATCCCTAAAACACCCTCCTGGCTGGTTTTGGAGCAGTTTCCTCAGCTGAAGACCTCAGGTGCATCCTGCATGGGTGGGTCTGGGATCTGCCTTGTGTGGTGGTCTGTGTCTGCCCCATCTACCCTGCTGCAGAGCCACAGCTTCACTGGTTTGCAGGCAGATGATCCTGCAGTGGTTCTTAGGAAGGCCCCAACATATTCCCTACTGCACCAGCAGATGGGATTTTGTGGGCAATGTGAACTCAAGCTGGGAATTGAAGCTCAGTGCAAATTAAATATGACCATGATGGCTTGTGGTGAAGAGGAATGCACCAACCAGCAAGGGAACCTCTCAGCAAGTTTGCAGTGTTGCAAAAGATTGCTGAGAAGGCTTACATTATTCCTGGGTATGTGTGATTAGAGGGAATAACCCAATGCTATGTGGTTTTTTAAGTAAGAAGCCTTTGAGGCAAGGATTGCAGTGATACCCTGGGGCACAGAAATGTGCTGTGGCTATAGGAGTTTGCTCAGCACTGTGACTAATCTTCTGGAAACCAGAAGGAATTCCCTCAGAGGAGAATGCTGTGCGTCACCCACAGCCAAAAAAAGGAGGGAGTCATGTTTCCTTGACAGCACATCATGTTTGCATATTTCTGCTGCTGGAGGAGAGTCCTTCATCCTGATCACTGCATGTTTTCAAGTATTTTGAGCGTGGCTGCGGTGCCAAGATATTAATTTCAATAGCTTTGTTTAAATAGATCATGTAAGTAATTGAGTCTGTGAGTATTTTTAAGAGGGTTTCAGATTTAAGCAGGGCCTTTTTCATCCAGTCAGTATAGTTACTCACATTACATGATTCTTAACCAGTATATTTTAAAGCTGGTAGGTTAGGGCAGGCTCTCAGGAACCAAAAGGTTTATTTGGAAAATATGATTTTTCTATGACTATATTCACGTCTTAATGTTTGCATAATGTGGGTGAGGATTAAATAAGTGATGATAAGGGTATATGAAAAGACTTCCTAGAGACAGCAAGAGCTTGGGTTTCCATACTGGCTTTTGGTAACTCTCTTCATTTTCTTAGAGATTTATTTTTATTAGAGATCTTTCTTCCGCCCCTTTCTCAGTTGCTGATTGTATTCCCATCTCCTGTGAAATCCTTGGTGAACACAAAAGCTACAAACAGCAAATGAAGTTGTGAGCTGCTCTCAGTGGTTGCAAGATTGCTGATGTAGTGCCTAAATAAGCAGCCTTATTTCTTTTTGAAACACCCAAAGCAGCAGCCTTAAAAGAAGCTGCATTTCTAAGCTGACATTGCATCAAGTAGCACATACTAATGTTGCTTGGAAGTGCTGGAAGAAATAGCAGTAAATAACTGGCTATCCAAAGCAATTTCCCAGGTAGTGGACTGTAATCCAGTGGGCAGAGACATCATCTGGGATGGTGCTTTAAGGAAGGAAGGATTTCGCAACTGGTTGTATATAAAGGCAGATATTTGCATTTGCAAACATTGATTTCTCAATATATAACAGTAGAGGAAGTCTTTTTCTCACCAGGAGTAAAACCAGTGTTGCTGCAAATCATGTAATGAGTTGAGATTGGATTTTGGCCCTGCATATGCAGTACCTCTGCAGGATATAAACCCTTTGTATGGGTTCTTCACCTCTGTACAAGAGCTCAGCATCTCCATAAAGATAAGGAAATAAAGTAAAAAGATTCCTGCTCCCTGTTTCATTGCTTGCTTCTGTGTGACTCTGTATCCTTTGTTTGAAATAAATGCATACCAGTTGAAAAAGTTCTTGTGGGGCTTTACAGGTGTAAATGGGAATGAAGGTAGGTTTGTACAGTAAGAGAATGATCTCTAATGAAAATGGTACCTAAATCTGGGGCAGTCTACATCTTTCTTCTGCAGCTCTTGAGTGTCAGATAGACCACAAATAACATTCTTCAAATAAACCAGTCACTTGGTAGAATCATCTGCAGCCTTCATTGATTTAAGTAATCCAAAAGTCTCTAGCTTCAAAAAGAAAAAGACAAAAGTAATTTGCATTATAAAACCCATGCTGTTGTCCAGCTTGTGGAAGGGAAGGGCAAAATGTTAGATTTTAGTGAGTATACACAGACTTGAAGGCATCTTTGCAGCAGCCCAGCTGGCTGTGAGCATCCTGGGTGCCTCCATGTGTGTGTTAACCTCCCTCCCTCTCAGCCATCCCATGTTTTTCCAAACTGCACTATTTTGGGTCATCAGAATGAAGGGGTGACCCCTGAATTTTGAGCCAGGTCTTCATTGTGTCTGCATTCCTACTGCCTGTGTCATTGGACTGTGTTCTCTAAGGTGCATCAGCCTGAGCTCCTTCTGAGTGGGACACAATAATGTAGTGGGATTTAAATGGAGGTGCCTTCTTTGCCTGGTGCCCATTCCATCTTTATTTTGCAAGGAAAATTACATTTAAAAATACCTTGTATTGGCTTTGTACTTCCCCTAAGTGCCTTCCAGCTCAGCTGAGTGCTTGTGTGCAGGTTAGTGTGGTCACCAAACAGTCAAACAAAATCACATATCCCCTGCTCCTGTAGTGGCTGGGCTTTAATGGACTACCTTTTTCATTTTCCTGATTATCCTGTTGTTTTCTGAACCCTCTCTGCCTTAGTAATAATAGCCTCTACAGACTAGAAATCTTGTCTGGTGCTATTTTATGATTCATTGGATATAGGCTTTTTATGATGCCTTGAAGACATCAGTAAACTAGAAGTCCATTAAAGTGAAAGCATGTTTGTTTTTAGGGGTTGGGCTGTGTGTTTCCACCTGCAGCAGAAAGGACAGGACTAAAGCTATGTGTTGGCAGGATGGATGTACATAATTAACATATAAGGTGCCTGTGGATGTTCAAGAACTCTGCAATATTGCTCTGAGGTTTCGAAAGGCTAATAAAACTTTTTGTAGTATATCCTTTGGCAAACTTCTACATCCACTATTCACACTGTATTCAACATAAGCTTGAATACTGGCTCTTTGCTGTCTCTGTCTACAGGGTGGGGAGAGTCATTTAAACAATATTTATAGGCATCATTTGATTCTTCTATTGCCATGGAAATGTTTTTGTATCCCTGGGTAAAGGAAATTATCCTCTGGAGTCCAAGGATAATATATTAAGTGACTGGTTTTAAGACTGGGTAAGGAAACTGGGCAGCTGGAGTTGCAATACAGGTCTGCATGAATATAACTGAAGTTGAAGTAGGATGGATAATTTCTAATTACTCATTAAACTGATTATGAAAAATTGTGTGTTGTACAAGGTTCTCTTATGTACCCAGATTTAGCTGTGATTTTGCCTGTCTTACAGGGCAAAATCCTGCTTGAATAACTGATAATCTTGTTGAAGTGAATGAAATTCAGTGTCCAGGACTTATCCCCTAGAGGTAAACTTAGAAAAGATTCAGTAGGTGAGAAAATTTGGGGTTGATCAGCAAAGGGCATTACAAGAATAACGACTACAGATTATCTCTCTACCCTCCTTTCAAACAGTGGTGCTCATTTCCCTCATCTCTCCCTCAAATTTCTTGTGCTGAGTTGTCTTAATTACTGTATCTCATGTATAATATTGTAAATCCCTGGGAATGTCTGTCATGGGACTCATGTTGAAATATGTTTATACTGAAGAAAGTTGACTGAAACTGATAGAAATGGCTAGAATATTTTTCTGTGTTTGTCATTCAGGAGATCCTTTGGTGTTAATTTGGGGTATTCAAAAAGTAGTGATTAATGCAGTTCCTCTGTAAGGTGAATTCAGATACTCTTGAGATTTGGAAACCAAAAAACCTGCTTGGAATGGCTAATTCAAGGCAAACAGAGTAACACTGTCTCTCTGGCTTTGGTTTGTTATATCCTGGGCATGTCTTGTCTCTCTTTGGTGAAGAGAGAAGATGAAAAAAGACCTTCAGTGCTGCTGTTACTTATGTTTCTGTAATGCTTGCAGTGGAGTGATTAATTCTTTTTTCTCTCTGTTTTTTTCTTACAGTATCAAGCTTTTGGCTGTGCAGGAGTTGGTTGACAGAGAAGCACTGGAAAAGGTATTTAAAAATATCTCTAATGCAACTGTCTTAACACATTTAAGCTCTTAAAGCCCTCTGTGTTAGTTGTGCTTCCTAACCTCATGGAAAATCATGCAGCATAAAATAAGACATCTTCCCAGCTACACTGTGCATGGAGGCAGAGGGGGATGTTTTCTACAAGTTGACCACATGTTTTTGGTGTTCTCTGATTTTACAACAAACGTGGGATAAGCAATATTTTATAGAAAGCAGTAAATAATAAAACCTGGTGTTGCTCTACAGCCAAGGTACTGTGAGCACAGCAGGACCATGGAGGGCAGGTTTAGGTCAGATATTAAGGAGAAATTCTTTCCTGTGAGGGTGGTGAGGCTCTGGAACAGGTTGCCCAGAGAAGCTGTGGATGCTCCATCTCTGGAAGTGTCCAAGGCCAGGCTGGATGGGGCTCTTTAAGGTCCCTTCCATCCCAAACCATTCTGTGATGTCCTTCTACTGAGTGAAGAACCAAATGTTGTATTTCTTACTCTTTTATGGTTTTTCTCACCTGGAGGGTAGGACTGGACTCCCAGTGCCCATGTGGGGACCAAGGGCTTCCCTTCACTTTCTACACCAGCTCCTTCATCTACAAGCCAAAGGAGGCAGCATGGAGATAGGATAGACTCAAAGAATGCAACTGGATTCTGAGCCCTGATGGAAAAACTGCTGCCTTAGGGCAGGCATTGAGGTGGTGCTGACCCAGGCAGCCCCTCTGTACCTCTGTGTGGTTTGGCAAAGCCCAGGGAGGGAGGAGCAAACATTCTCCTGCCTCGAACACATCCTGCCCATGTGAAGGAGAAGGTCCTGTGTTAAGAATTAGGGGGTAAAAGGAAATAGAGCAGCAGTGGGTGCTTCAGCCTCGTGCTTTGCCACTGACCAGAGGTGCATTTCACAGAGGTCCTCCACACAAACCCAATTAATTCAAATGGGGCGTTTCTTCACTGGCTTTTGTGAACTCTGATTTTGAACCAAGGCAGTAGACTTTGATAAAAGGCAGTGACAGAGGACTAGTCAGGTGAAGCTGTGGTTCTTCACATGTGGAGAAGACCTGGTTCTCAACCACTCGTTGTGCAAAACAGTCAGATTTTGGTTTGCAGCAATTGGGCACTCTGGAACCTCACACCATGTACCCTTCTCATCTTTCCATTGGACCTGCACCTCCCTTTGGCCAAATGCCTCCAAAAACATGGCCTGGTGAGGTCAGGAGACCTCAGCCTGGTGGGAATGGCTGTTTGAGGCATTGTCTGGAGCACTGCAGGAAGCTCTTCAGAAAGGCTCAGCCACAGAAAAATGATCCTTCTAAATGGAGTTCTCTGAATATTTGATATCCTCTTTCATACAATGCCAAGCTTAATGAATTTATAAAGGCCAGTTTAGCTCTCTGGAAAATAACAGGGTGAAATTATGTAAGTTCAAAGAAATGTGCTGTCTTAATTTTTTAAATACAGGAGGAAAAAAAGAACATAGAATAGAACAAAATCCCTTGTCCAGCCTGCTTGCAGAGTCAGGTTTTGAGAACGTGTGCTGTCATATTTTCTATTCTTACATCATTATTGCTCAGCATTATATTCTGGTTTTTAAAGGAAAGTTTTCTATAAGAAGGCACGTGAGAGAGAGGACTGTCAGAGCAGGCTGCTTGAACCACTGAGGTCTTGAGAAGATGGGAACCCCCTGTGGGTATGTTTGGGAAACCCTTCCCCTCCTGTAGGAGAACGTTGCTGTGCTCCAAAAGCTCTATGTCATTTATTTACTGATTGCTTAGTGCAGAAGGGTTTCATGCCATGCTGACTATCTTAGATACTTCAGTGCCTTCAGAGTGTTTTGGCCATTGAAAATAAACTGAACACACTGTAAGAAGCCTTATGTCATGCAAACACTCTATTTGTTAAATTTCCTAAACCCTGAAGGGCCAAAATGGGCCCTTTAAGCCAAAGATCTACCACACTTGGCCACGTTTATATGCCTGGAGTTGCCAAGACAGAAGGGATGATCTGCAGGGTTTAATTACAGCTCCAACTGGATTGGGACAAGTGTGAGTGACCCTTGGATGCTGCTCCTCAGCTGGTTTGGATTTTGGGGAAGCCACGGGTGCCTCTGAGATGGGGGGTGCTGCTTGTGGAGCCAAACCCCAGCCCCACACTCGCAGTTTTTAGGAGGAGCAAGAAAATAATAACTTGCTTCAGTGAACCAGGTCACGTAAGAAGAACAAGAGTGTTTACCTGGTGAAAATCCTGGGTCAGAGACGGGCTTGGTTGTGTTTGTTTTGGCCATAGCTTGTCAGACCATTCCCCCACAGACTCCACGTGAGCAGTCTTACCATGAGCTTAAAAACTGTGTTCCATCTCACCTTGAACCTTCCAATCCACCTGTTTGCCTGCCCTGCCTCCTGGCTGAGCTTGCCCCAGCTGATGTAGGATTGCATTACTCTCCTGCCTTCGATTGGGAGGGTTTGCTGCCCTTTGCTGAGGTCACACAGATGGAGAGGTGCCACCAGGAGAGCTTGGGGTCGTGCCAGCCCCGTCCCCACAAGGGGTCAAGGCCACTCGGGCTTGAGAAGGAAGTATCTCAGACATGCAGAGATATTTGTTGGTGCTGAGTCCTGTATGAAGCATTGCTTCCTCTTCCAGAAGAACAGCTCTTGGGAGACGCTCTTGCCACGGTGTGTTTTTTTGAGTGCTTCGCTTGATCTAATTTTGGGAAGTCCTTAATTGCAGATGAAGAATCCTACTTGGCAAATGTTAATTGTATTTACCCGAGGAAGGGGAAGAAAATAATTCTTCTGAGGAACATGCTGTTTTTATAGTTTAAAAAGAAATCTGTTTGAGTAATTAGCAGAATGGAAGTGCCTAGCCAGGTGACATTTCACATGGGTTGCTGTTTTAGGATTTTAAATCCGTAGTCCTATTCCAGAGGCAACAAGTGTGCCTCTTGCCACGGTGTGTTTTGTGCTTGATGCCAGGAGGTTGTGCAGGAAGGGTCGTTCATCTTGTGAGAAAAATAAAAAGTATTCTTTGCCTTCTGTCAGATGATCTTCCCTGCACCTTTCAGGTGTTCATGAGGGATCTTCAGCTTGTTTCTCCTTCACAGGCAAGTTATAGAGGAAAGTTAAATAATCTGTAGAATTTAGTAATCCCTTGACAGTTCTTTATAAGGTGAGCCTGCTTTGGGAATGAGCAACAGTAACCCATTATTTTCATATTTGTGTGTTAATAAGTGAATACATCTGCTGTTACTCAAAATGAGGAGACTGTCTACTTGACTCCATAGACACAGAATTTTGTTGGTTTCTTATCTAGAAAATGTAAATCATGTGATTCAGAGTTGCAGTTTGTAAAGTGTGGAATTCACCTGCAAAGTGATGATTATTCTGCTTGTGGCTGGGAGTGATCTATCAAGACTAGCATGAGAAATATACTGGGTGGGCTGAAGGATGATAGGATTGAGGTAAGAAATTTAATCTTGTTTAGGGGTGTTCTTCTTGCAGCTGATGATAACTTGCAGCTTGAAAATCAGGCTGAGCAACACAAATTTCACTATTAAGGTCTGCCTGTGACAGTGATGGCAAATTTATGTGAGCTGTGTCCAAGAGGTCAGCGAAAAGCAAGGGAAAAGAATGAAGTAATTGCCAGCAGGTTTGCACTGTCTGGGGATTTTCACCTTCACTGGAGAAGTTTTGGAAATCACAAATCAAGAGGAATTGAGTGTCTTTCACCTGGTGCCTGTGGCTCTGAAGCACAGGGTACATTCACAGGGCACCAGAACAGGCAGAGATGGACCTTCCAGCAGGGATCTCTCCTGTCTGCTGCCCAAATCTTATTTGGTCATCCATTGGCTATCTCTGCTGGGTATGATAGAATAAGTAAACTCTGATCAGCCCTCTCCTCCAGGGAGATTCTCCACCCCATATAAAGAGTTATTTCTCTTCAAAGAAAATATATTTTCCTTGTTGCATAAAATGGAAAGCTCAGCACTGTAAGCAAGCCATCTCTGCAGTCTGTGCTCATTTTTAAACTCTTCCCACCTCCCTCAGCAGTACTGATGGCTGCAGTTGTCTCCCATGATGTGGAATCATTTTCCTGGGTTTCCTCAGCTGTAGGGAAGACCAGATGTCTGTGTTTGGGAGATATTTGCTAAATGCAGCCCATTCCCTGTGCCTGACTGACCCACAACTGGGGTGATGCTGAGGAGGTGGAATTGTTTTACTACAAGAAATTTAACATACTTGCCATTGATCAGAAGTGGGTTTGGTCTGAGGGGAAATGCAATGACTGTTGTTGCCCACTTTTACAGGGTAAGATGCAGATGAGGACAAAAAGGGGTGCTTGTTTCTTTCTATGGCGTTGCTCTGATAGTGCAATTCCAGCTGCAATCAAAAAGAGGTTTGTAAAATGCTGAGCTGCCCTGTGTGTTCCCTGCTGTAGCCACCTTCTTTCTCCACAGCACATGGAGAATTCTGACTAAAAATTTGCTTTTGTTTTCTTGGTCCAGTGTACTGTTTCCTCCAGATATTATCAGAACATAAAAAGTGTGACGTCAATTGAGGTTCCAGAATTTCCAGTATGAAATGCATCTGCTGGAGGTTTTTATTTATCTTTTGTCTGCTTTTGAGCAGATTGAGCCAGATCAGTGTTTAATCGTGATTAAGCCCATTGTAATCTCTGTTCTTTATAAAATCCCTCTCCGAGCAGAGCAGGTTGTTTATTTGTGAAAGGTTATCCCTAGGAGCTTTTCTGTGTTTGAAAGAGAGGTGCTGTTTTCCATTTGCAGGGATAACTGGTTGTGTGTGCATTTTATGTGATTTTTGTTTTATTTTTATTTTACTGCAACAGACATGTATCCCAGAAATGCAGGAAGTTCAGGAGTGAATCTTTGTGGGCATATTTTTAATTGCCATAATCCTCCTGAACAGTGTGAGCCCCATCTTTCAATCTTCCTTTGCTTTGAGCTGTTGCTTAAACAAAGATCATAAGGCAATTTGCAGTAAATTAATGAGTGGCTGTAAAGAAGTTACATTTGCTGCCTATTCTTAGACCTCTCCTTTCCAGAAAGCAGTTGACCTCTCTGAAAATCAAGTACATTTGGCTGTCCTCTGGAGTCAGATAAGGAAACAGCAGGCTGGCTTTCAGAGAACAGAAAAAGGAGATGTTGACTTGGCCACTGACTCGGTCGGGACCTTTGATCAGTTGTCACTGCCTCGTTTTTTTGCTCCCCTTTTCTAGAGAGGATAGGTGGAGTCAAGTCTCCCAACATCTCCTTTGCCTAACTCAGCCATGGGATGTCCTTCTGCACAATTCATCAGCTGCTGTAGGTCCTCCTGCCCTGTTCCTTCAAAGCCACCAAGGAGTCAGTGATTCAGTAAAAGGAGATTATTCAAAATAGTCCAACTGATTTTGTTTTAATTCTTTTTCTTACCTTATTCCCCATTACTCTGCTTTTTTGCTTTCCTGTACCCTCCCCATATTTCCCCCTCTCTCCCTTGTTTTGCTTGATTATCTGAGTGCAGGTAATAGTCAGGAATAAAAGTATTAATTTTTTTCAGGCTTCCCCCCCTGGGGTCACAAAAGCTAAAAGTGAAGGGAAGTGTAGCTGTTATTGGGAAGGAATAATTGACTGGGTGGAGCTGGAAATGATGTTGACAGCATTTCCTACAGAATGAAGGCCTCTTTGATGTTATCCTATCTACTAAACTGATTTATGAATGCTGCAGTGTACAGTGCTTATGTCTGGGCTTTCATATTTCCCTCTGTTTTGTCCTCTAGGAGGGATCTAGGGGATAGAAATTGGAAGCACAGGCTTTAATCTACTAGAATTTTTGATCTTTGGTGGATTTTTTTGCTCTTTAGTTGCATTGCCCATTAATGTTGTGATGATAAGTGGACTTCAGTAAAGAAAACACTAGAAGCTATGCTGTACACACCCCAGGGAGCTACAGAGGAAATAAATTTTCTTAAAATGCTGTCTTTTATGAGGTGCCTTCTTCATCCCTAGAGCACAGATGTGCTTCTCTGAGCAGTGATGGTATTGGGATTGCTTGGTGGTGTAGCTTGATCTGGTCTTACCCCTGAGCATAAGGAAATTCACACAAAGTGAAGTGATTCTCTACGTTTCCAGAACAGGGAGAAACAGAAAATTTGTGTTTACAAGTGCTGGCATGTATTAAGATTTGGTTGTGGGTGGTAGAAATAATAGGGGTCCCCAGTCAGTCCTTTTTCCTGGATTTCTTCTATAAGATAGCAGAGGGCAAAGTAAGTTCATAGCACAGGACCAGTTTTGAATAAGCAGCAATTTGGGGAAGGGTGGAGGGTTTTTTTGGGGGATATTTGTTTGTTTGTTTTTGGGTTTGTTGTTGTTGTTTGGGGAGTTTTTGTGTGTGTGTTTTGTTTTGTTTTCCTTTTTAATCTATCGACATAGCAGCAGGGGTGTTTTAATGTCATCTGAAATAATTTTTTATAGTTTATGTGGATAAAGTAATGAATATGCTCTCTGTGGAAAACAAGAGTCCGTGGCATCTGTTAGACTGGCATTGTGGGCAGGGTTGGAGGACAGTCCTGTAAACTCCATGGAGGGCTTGTTAGTGAGGACAGGCAGAAAACCAGCTATTATTATTCATGAAAACTTATTAATAACGAATCTGCTATTGCAGAGAGGAATCATTGCCAAAATGGGTTCTTTAAATTAAGGGCTAGAGCTGTGGGAAGAAAGAAAATAGAAAGAAAAGGTGTGAGTTTGTTTTGGTTTTTTTTTTTAAAGGTGAGGTAACATGGCCTAATGCTAGCAGCCTGGAAGAGATCCTCCTGATAATAAGCATAAAAAGAACCAAAAACCAACCAAAATAACCACAATGGATAGGAGGAGGGACAGATTTAAATAACTTTACTGAAGGTGGCACGGTGTTCTGTAGGGTGGTGTAATCAATGCCTGGAGAAAGAATAAATACTTGAGGCTGTCAGTGGTTGTGAGTCATATTGGATGTTTCTTTCTTCCTTGCCTTTGTGTTCTTACCATGGGAAAGAATGCTTGCTTTAAGCAGAGATGTAAATCAGCTGGGGAAAACAGTAATACTGACAGCAGGAGCTACAAAACACCCAACTCTCTTGCCATCACCTCTAGAAATTAGTAAATTTTTATCACGGAAATAGAGGGAGATCTATTTATCTTAAGTGTTTAAGCAGCTTTCCCTGATTAATAACATTCAAATATTGTGACTTCCCTGTTCCCTTTCAGTTTTATTTGCTTTTCTTTTTTATCAGCACACTTTCCCCCCCTGCCCTTCTCCTCTGGCTGAAGGGAGTGTGCAGATCTGGAGATTCAGAGCGTGGTAAATCGATAGAGTTCACTGTTTGGTTTGTTTGGAATTGGGGAACAAGAAACTCTTCCATATCTCTTTTGTGTCTCCTGTTTCCTAGAATGATTTTCTATTTACCTTCCTTATTAAGGGTGAGGTTCTGATAAACTCACCAGGTAGTTACTGAGTGAGTAAGGCTGTACTCACAGTGATGTTGGTTTAGACAGCACCCCAGAAATCAATTCCTGAGTTTCATGTCAAAAGAATCAGCCCAGGGATTAAACAAAGAAAAAAACCCAAAAACACAACACAAAACATAGTCCTGAGGGTTTCTTTTTACTCTTCTCTGTATCACATCAGTCCTCTGGCATGCCATTATAGCTGTTAATGATTATACTGCCTCCTTATGAAGAATACAACACTCTCCTGAAAAGATTTCAAGAACGAATTGCAAAGATTTGTGATCATCCTTGATGACCTCCTGAGCCTTAATTCCTGTATTATGTTTAAAAACAAAAAGAAAGACCTTAAGAGTAGGAAAAGGAATTAGTCAGGAAATGTCTTCTGCCAAATGAGTGTCTCACGAAATACAAGGAAAAAACTGAGCTTGTGAATGGAAACATCAGAAATTAAGAACCCACAGACCTTTTCCTGCCAAATATGGCCCTGCTGTTCCATAGGGAAAGGGCAGCTTAGATTTCCACCAAGCATCTCTGAAGAAAGATGAAATGAAATAGCAAACTGGATGAAAGATAGTGAGTATTCCATTTGGACAACAGGTAGCTGAGCATCCCATTCCTCTTCACCAGTGATCCCATTACTTACAGTGTTTTGGGGAGTTATTGCAGGTGTTATTTTGCTGCTCTGTGCCAAAGGCTCTTCCCTGTCTTCCTTTTGTTTAGGATGAAGGTAGGAGAACAGGCCAGTGAATGATCTGCATTGTTGTTCCAGGAATACTGTGATTAAAGGAGAGCAAAGTATTTTATGGGCTACAATCAGTTTTTTTAATCATATATTCAAAGCTCAAGAAAGCAATTTCCTCTGAGATATGACGAAGAATTAAACAGTTGGGTGGCAGTGGTGAGCTATAATTCATCTGGGAGGGCAGCGTAGAAACTGACTGCTAAGTTCTTCCAAAATAAGTGCTCAAAAAGGAAAGCAAATAACTTGGGAGTGCAAACTTAGGCTCCTACCACTCCCCAACTGATCCTGTGAAGCCTGACTTAAAAAAAACCAAAGTGATTTGATTCAAACAGGTTCATATATGGAAACAAACCATTACACACTTTTGATAACTGAGAGACTGTTAAGCTTATCAGCATAATTATTTCCCTCCCATTCGTGCAGTACAATGGGTGAGTAACACAGCAGCAGCAGGAGAGAGTCAAACTGGCTTCACATCCATGGGCTGGTTCAAAAAGAGAGTTAAGCTCATGATACCTGATGTGGGAAGCCATGCCTTGTGTTTGCAAAGCCTTCCAATCCTGCCAAGCATCCCTGAGCTGCTGCCAAACCAAGGGGTGCCTAAAGGACGGGCTCCTCTGATGCTCTGCCAAGCAGTGCCTCTCTGCAGACACAGAATTACACCCCTCTGAAGCAGGCAGAGGGACTTGCACAACTTGGTTTCTAGAGCCTGTGTATAACTGGGCTTGAAAAATGATCCTTTCCTCATTCTATCCCCTCTGAGAAGCTCAGTCCCTTTTCAGTGTAAAGCTTATAAGTGCTTTTTGGCAGCAAAGCTGGGAATTCAGGTCACCACAATGCTGCTGGGCTGTGAGGCTGCAGCATGGGAAGTGTCTGCTCTGCAGTCCATACCAGGGTGCCTGGAGCAGTCATTTAGGAGCAGAGGGAGAATCTGATCTTCAGAGGCAAGCCATCCTTCCTGGCTGGCTGAATTGCTGATATGTTCTTTAAGAAGTAAAAACAGGACATTTTCTGGGAAATAAAAATGAGGTGTTCTCGAGCTGATGAAAAAGCAGTAGGTGCCTTCAGGTGGACCGAGCTTTAGGACCCCAATCTGCATGCACATTATGCAAACAAATGAGGTTTTTATGTCCATTGCATGCAAAGGTGTGTAGAGGTGGTGACTGTGCCTATGGGTATTATTTCTGAAGAAAGACAGTGTTGAATATTTGGCTGTGCTGAAGGGTTTGCCTTGATTTCACCTCTCACAATGAGTTTAGGGAGCTTTTTGAAAGATGCATTAGATAATGTTTGTGAAGAGCATGGAGGGTAGCAAGGGTTTATTTGGCCATGAGTCTGGATGTTCCAGTTTAGTTCTTCCATCACAAATATATACATATGGCTGAGACTGAAACTGATGTCCTGGGTTGTTCTCCTTTGAAAACACTCATAATTATCTGCCTACCAGACCCCCATCTGCCTGCCAAGTTTTATTTGCCTTTATGTAATATCAATACTTGAACAGCATAAGCAATAAACATTGTGCAGTCCTTAATGAAGTCTTCCTAGAAGGGATTGGTTGAATGGGCATGTGAAAAATGTTATATCTTAACTTTCCCACGTGTTATTTCTGTGGTTCCCCTGAATAGAGTTTGTGAGTGCATCCCCCATGCCAATGGATGCATCTAGTTCTTGGGTGTGTGCTTTTTTAACTGTGCTGCAAACAGGAAAAGGATATGCTTGAGGGAAAGGCAAACAAGCAGTAAAGGCCTGAGACAACACTCTTGTCAGTGGAAATGGGATCCAGTGATGCTGAGTCTCTGTTTCAGGCTCAGCCCACAATAACTCTTCCTTCCTTGCTGTTACCGTGTTATCCAGCTGCAGAAGTGCCCTGAGCATCCTGGCCCTGCTGGGTCTTGCATCCCTCAAGGTGTTCCTGCACCAGGACAATAGTCCTGATGCCTCTGACCTTTCTCTACCCCTCCCTCAGCACCCACAAATCTCTCCACCCCTTAACCCAGCCTATTCCTCTTCACAAACGTGATCCAACAAAACAGTCTTCTTCTGCAGCACTGGCATCACATCAGGAAGTTTTGCTTGAAAGCCAAAGGTGTTGATTTCAGCTTCTCAGAGGTATTTGTAACATTTCTGCTCCCAGCTTTCTGGGTGCACCAACTATAGCTGTATCCTGTGTTGGTTGAATTTGGATTACGGGGGTTCAAGTCTGCTTTTTCAATGAGAAATAAAAGTGCAGTCCAGTTGGATGAATAAAGAAAAGGAAGGATAATGTGCATTTAATTTTTAGTTTATACAGTACATAGGGATGGGGCAGGGAAGTCATGTACGTATTAAAAGATGGATTAAAAAAGAGCAGTGCCAGATGGTCTCATGAAGCCACTGTCAATTTTGTTCTGTCTTCTATCAGAAATATATTAAACCGTGTTTCAGGGTGGGGGGTTTATTGGAGAGGGTTGAGGAGCTGCTTCTCGTGTGCCACTGCCCAATTTACATGGTATATCTTAGGGCTCTTTGTTCACCCTTTCCAGAAGCACCAAATCCATTGGTGGGTGGTGCTCTGTAGCACAGGGCAGCCAGAACAGCCCTTACCTCCAGCTCCAGGTTTCTTTCCCCATGGTGATGTCAAATCTTTACTAATATGACACCTCCACATAGCTGAGGTGATGAGGAGTTGATTCAAGTGTCTTACTCGCTTCTGGTACTCATTAAAGCTGCTCCCTCTAGTGCTTGTTAAAAGAAAAGTAACTGTGTGATGTGACCTTTAGAAAGGGAATATTTCTTTCCTAGCTCTCATCTCTCCTCTTCATTAAGAGGAACCAAAATCACCTTTGTTTCGGTGGAGCAGGTTGTTGTTTACCTTGACTGCAGTGCCCTTTTGGCCTGAAAGCTTCTGTGGTAATTAACCAAAATGGACATTTAGTTGTTTTGAATGCCTTTCTAAAGCTCAGGTGATGATTAGTGCACTGAGATGTACCCTGCCATAACAACAGGCTCACCCTGGACTCTCCTCCTCACTGCTCCTTCTCTCCTCACCCTTCTCACAGCCTTTGCTCTTACTCCAGGTTTGAAACAATTATGAAACCCTAAGACATTGTTTTCTTGGGTCACATTTAGCTTGCCCAGGGTTTAGGAGTAGTCCATCTTCTTTTTGAGCAGAAGGGGCTCACCTCAAGGGAGGTCTGTGGCTCAGCGTGGTCCCAAGAGCTGCTATTGATTATTTAATTAATTATTGAGTAATTAATGCTTGCCAGGCAGAGATGGTCAGCATGGATTGGTGGTGTCATCTGGGAAGGATGACCCTGCTGCACAAATGGGACACAGAGCAACCAGGGCATCCTGAAGAAGAGGTGGTGAGATCTGCCTGTGGGCAGAATTACTGCACTTGAGGTCTAACTTTATGCATAAAATTATTTGCTCTTGTTGGCATTGCTTGGAGTGTCCTGGGGAGGCAGGTAGGTGTGTTAGGGAGTCTGTAACTTCCTCATGATCTCCATGTTCTTTTCCCTGCTCCCAAATTAGTTCAAAACCCCTTGCCTTCCCCTCTCCAGTTCATCCTCAAATGTTCATTTCTCCACCTTCTTCCAGCTGCCTTCTGTTCTTTTCCAGTGTTAGTTCTTATGGTGTGTGTCCTATGTGTGAGCTTTGACTCAGTATGTTATGAAGAAGCTGATTAATTTTCAGGAAAATTGCAGCCTGAAAGGTGCTAGAGAAAAACAAAAGTGGAGGGTTTTTTTCTTAGGAGGATTTGGGTAAAATAAGTAAGTAAAAAAAGTCATTCTGATTGACTGAGATATTAATTTTGATTTTAATTTACCACTTGAAGAACTGCTTCTCAAAGGGATTGGCAAAAGGAGAAAAGGCACTTTTTTTTCCATTCCCATTGTGGGCTAGGAGCTTGTCTGTATATTTTTACTGCATGAGGGAAAGCGTAATGTTGGTTGACGTTGGGTTTTGTGGGCAGAAAAACATGATTTGAAAAATGCCCTTCTCACTTGAGCACAAAAACATGACCTCAGCAAGTATTCTGTCACAGCTTCAGAATCTGTGTGCCTGTAAGCCCTGGAAAATGGGCACAGACTGAAGTCAGCTGCTGTGGGCCAAGTTCTCCACTGCTGCACCCATACCCAGGCTCATGGCTTTTATTTCTGGACAAACCGTGTAATCTTATTTGTCATCTTTTTGTTTGCACAAAGTTAAATCGAGGCCTTAAAAAAATCGATTTGGAGGAAACAAACTATTCAAACTAGTTGACTGCAGACGCTCTTTTTAATAAAGTGATGGTTTCTGTAGGATTTATTCAGTCCTGTCATATGCTTTGTGCTGGCTGGACTTTCTAGGCAGCTGCAACCCAGAGATAAGTTAACTCTTTTGTCAGGTTATAGTTGAACTCCTAATTTCAACTGTATTTTCTTTGCTGATTTAAGCTATTTAAATGGTAGAGAACTCATTCACCAAATTCACCCTGCTTAGAGGGGTACCAGGAGGGAGTAATTATTGCTGCCATGATTTACTATGTTTGTTAGGGTGGCACTGGGGATCAGATGAGAGCAGAGCTCTGTTCCCAGGCCATGCAGACACTCTCTGTGCCTCCTCCTTTTATAAATCCACCCAGCCCCAATGCTGCCTGAAGGTACATAATGAGCAACAACATGGTATGGTAATGCAGCAGTTTGAATAAGAAGCCCCAGCATGTCAGAAAACTGTTTTAAAAGCTGTCTCACATATTTTTGCTTTAGGTGTGCAACTAAAATGACTCTTGACCTTCCGAGGCAAAAAAAGGGTGGCTGGGTTTTGTGTATCTGAAAATCAGTGCTTACAGCTTCAGCCTCCAGGATGCTGAACTTGCAGAGAGGGCAGTCAGTGGAAGACCAGGGGTTTATTTTAATTTTTTAATCAAAACATGAAATAAACATGAAAATAACTATCCCATCATTTCACTGATACCCATATAGGAAACTCGTATCTGTGCAGCCTTGTCCCTGCCTTCTTTCATCCTAAGCCTTTCTGGAGCCAACACCAGCCTTGCCAAGGATCTACCTCCTCCTGTTTAGCCTTATTTTGAAATTCCTGGCAAGAAGTATTCTGTATTGTCCCCATCAAGGCGTTTCAGATTCCAGATTTTCCGGGGTGCTTTTTTATTATTATTCATTTATTTATATTTCCATCTCAAGATGTTACCCAGGTGGACTCAGGGGTTCTCCACAGTGTCCACATTTATAGTATCCCTGGTTGGTTGGGCATTAGGGCACAGCCCCTGTAGCTCTGGCCATGTGCTTGAATACATAACAGTGTACAGATGTTGTGGCTGTCCAGCAGCATCCAGGAAGATGAAAACCTCTGGGGAGCAGGAGAAGGATATGCTGGAAGTGCATGCAAGTGTGCAGCCACTCTTCTTGTGTATGTAGGTTCTCAAGCACAGGTCCCTGGCACAGTCAGAGGAGCCCTAACCCCAAAAAGCCAGCTCTTGAGCTTGACCTACACCCTTCCTCCAGCGTGGTGCTGGTGGCTGCAGTTTTGGAGTGGAACCAGCCACCCTGGGAGGGTTCAGCTGCTATTTGGGAAGCCCCTGGCAGGGGTGGGATGTGGTACAGTCAGCATCTTTGGAAGCAGCACAGAGGCAACCCCCCCCTCCAATCAAATAAGTGGCTTTGGAGGAAAGAAAAAAGGGTCTGAGGGAGAAATGTTCCACTCGCAGCATTTGCACTGAAGTGATTTTGATTTTTATGTGAGTCAGCCTGGGATGCAGCTCAGACCTTTGCCAGCCTTCAGGGAGGGCAGAGAGCACAGCCTGTGCTGCATAGCCTCTCTTACCAATGCTTTGCTCCACACTTCATCTTGCAATTTTTTAAAGACCCTACAAAGCTGATCTCTTTTTCATTTTTTTCCCCCTTTCCTCTCTAGTTCTGTATGGAGCTGAACCAGCCGACGCTGCCAAACATCCGCAAGTGGAAGGGCCCTAGAGGATGTTGGAAGGGTGTTGTTTCCGAAAAACCCTCAGGCCAGCTACACAAGGTACATTAATCCCTAAGTCTGAACTTTGCTTTCTTCTCTCCCTCTAACCAAGGATGTATTTTGAATGTTTAAGGCAGCCCATGTTGCAAATCCTTTTTGGTGAGGTTTGCATTTCTTGTTTTTGAAGCTTTCACGATTATTTTGGAAGAATTGTGGCGTGCTTGTAAGTAGGAAGGTGTGTGTGTATTTGGGGAGGTATGGTGGATAAAGGCAGTATGGAAATATAGAAGAAAGGCTAACCATTAGGACAAGGAAAGAGCCCTCTGTTTTGCCCTGGAGGTTGTTCCCTGGTGTTGCACTGGCTGGCATTTGTAAAGGCTCCCTATTTTCCTGGTGTGCAGATGAAGAGCCTGCAGAGGAGCTGTGCAGCCTGTTATCCATCCTCACCTGGAAGAGTTGATCTCACATGTTCTCCAGAGGGCTTTGCACAGGGGACACCATTTGAAATCTGCACTGTGCTCTTCCCTGCAGCATCTCCTGCAGTGGGAGCATGAGTATATACTGCAGTATATGCTGTATATAACACTTATATGGTGGCAGCAGCTGCACCTCCTACTTTTGGCAATATTCAAGATAGAGCTGCAATGGGCTGGACATGACTAACAGTGCCCAAAAGAGAAATCTCTCTTTTTCCCCTTGAGCTCAAGCCTTGTTGCTGAACAGGGTCATTCTCACGATGCAGTTATCACAGTGTGGGTGCTGGTGTGGGGTAGAAGTGGGAACTGTCACATAACAAGTGGTGCCTCGCAGGACATGGGGCTGTTTCAAGGATTTATTGATCTAGAATGATCTATGCTGAGCACTGTTGTTTCTAAATATGTGGCTGCAGTTGTGTCCTGTAACCTGTAATGCTGCTTGGAATTAACACTTCCTTAATTTGGCTTTTCCAAATCAGCTTGCATCACTGTTCACTGGTGATTTTTGGGAGGTGCACCTCCTTTTATTGCCTGGCTGAGTAAAGCCCAAGAAAGAGGGGATAAAAAACCAAACCCCAGCTGAAACCCACACCTGAGCAGCACAAGGATTGGACTATAGCTACCAGCAGAAAGGCATGGAAGGTCTGAATGTGTCCAAGGTTTAATAGAATTCATACTTAATTGCCATGCAAAGTGCAAATGCCCTTCAGGACATTTTTATTCCTGGCCGGAGTTTTCCTTTGGGATCCCTTGATAGGCCAGATCATTAAAACAATGAATATAAATAGTCATGCAAAGCTGCAAAAGTTGTTCCCTCCACTTTTTTTCCCCCCCCAAGAATATTAATAAATGTCTCAGAGTTTCTATATTAAATCCAAAGTCTTTCATCAGTTCTCAGAGTTTCTATGTTAAATCCAAAGTCTTTCATCAGTTCTTTCTTAAACTGTGTTTCCAGAGATAACAATGGCAGCTTTGACTATGGACTGAGTAAATAAAAATTATCATCCTCCTCAGTTTACTGGTAGGGAAATAAGGATGAATGGTCCCCAAAATTACGAGAAAAATGTGTGGCCAAGCTAAGAATAGAAACTTTATCTACTGACTATTCCTTTTAGCTGCTTTAACAGAAATCTGGCCGTGCTGGAGAACCCTGCACTAAGCCAAAAAAGTCTTTTCCAACCCTGGGGCTGGTTAATGAGTATGTCAGGTTTATTGCAGATGAAATGGAGAAAACTCTCCATTGCAATGGATTTAACTATGGTTTGCTAAGGGAAGCAGGTTTGAGTGATGCCAAGGAAAATGGTGTCTGGATGATGGGAGGAGAGGCTGACAGGCTTTGAATCAAATACTGCTGCTGGTGCAACCAAGGTAGGCAGCTTTCTGAAAATGCCAATTCCACGTCACAAAGTTACCAAAAAAAAAAAGCCCATGTGGGATGATGGAGCTGAAATGAGCACAGAACTGAGCATGAAATGTTCAAGATGGAAGAGAGACAGCAAAGACTGACAGGGCTGAGAGGTCTGGACCAGATTTCACACCAAGAGACTGAAGGGGTGACAGAAGGCTGGGGAGAAGGAACAGCTGTGCACAGCATCATCTACCACAAGCCCTACCACTCACTCAGTGATACCTTGAGGCACCAAGCTCATGGTTAGAAAAATAATCCTGTGGGTGAAGAACCACCTCATTATTGACCATGTTCAGAGGAATCTGATGTATTGCCTGGACTAGGAGGAAATGAGGACCAAACATGCACATGAGATGGAGCATCCTTCACTGCTGTAGTGGTCCTGAACATGCTGTGCCTCTATAAGATAAAAGAGGTTATTAAATCCTTGGCTGGACCCAGCAGTGCTAAAATTACCTGGTGTGCAGGTGTGAGGGGCTGTGAGTAGCAAGGCCATGCATATTTCAGCTTGGCACACTCAGGTCTCAGTGCAGTCAGGGGAGCTGCCCAGGAGCTGTTTCTCCCACATCTGGTGGGGGTTTTGGCTGGGGTGAGATACAGAAGTATTTCCACCTCTTCTCCTTATCTCCTACTGACTGATAGCCTAGGATGCTGTTTCTCCTTTACACGTAGTGAGCTGGGCTGTCCCCTTTATATCCTTTATATCCAAGCCTGGATATAAACCTGCATCATCTTCTACCACCTCTGCATATTTTGGGGGTGATGTGTGCCAATGCCAACAGAAAGAGAGGTATTGAAACTTGCAGGTAAAAGTTTCATCTGTGGGGCTGCATTTGGGCAGAATGTGTTGGTTTTACATTCTTTTGACTGCCTTTTCTCTTTTAATTCCAGGGAGTTGAGTATTCTGGCTTCCTCTGGGATACAACAGCTGGCATTGAGCTGAAAGATGCCTCATCTCAGGAGACTGCACAGACTAATGGCAACGGGAGGCACTCATATCCTCACCCATATCTTGCACATTTCAAGGTAACTGCCATTGTGCCAGCCAACCCTTGCAGAGCTTTTATTAAAAAGAATTTGGGCAAGATGAAAAGAGACACAGATTTCTAACAGATGAAAATTTGCATGAGCCTCTAACCCATCTCCTTTGGCTCGATTATGGACAGATGCTTAGTGGACCTTAATACATATGGTAGCTCACCACAGTCAGTCCTTTGCCTTGCTCCTGTGGGAACAAACCCTGCTGCAAGGAAACATTTGGGAACATGAGGGTCAGTGGATCCTTAAGGGCATCCACAGCCACTGAGAGTGTGCCAGAAGTCTCCAGTCACCTTGTTCAGCTTTTACCAAATTAACACAGCCAGGATGATGTGTATCCAGCCACAGGGCTGTTACTTTTGTCAGTGCCACAAAGGGGGAGAAGTGCAGGGAGAATGGGGATAGATGATATGTATATTTGTGTATAAGGCACAGTGCTCCAGAGAGACTTGGGCTGGCCTAACTTAGGTTGCTGTCATACTGCAGAGTTTCCATTTTAATGCTTTTTTATTAGGCTGGACCCATCTAAAAGAATATCATCAGTTTTGTGAAAGGTTCTTGTACATAAGCTCAAGCAAACCTACAAGCAGAGGGTGCCCATCCCTGCACAGGCAGTGATGGAGGGGTCTGGTTTGGGGAGCTTGACATCTCTGGTGATGCTCTGAGAGAAGCATTAATCAAATAATTATGAATAAATAAATTATGAGTAATTAAATAATTATGCAAATAGATCAATATTAGGAGTAAGTATTACTTGTTCCAAGTGATTCACAGAAGGTAAGAAGAAGATTGCAGGGAGCCAACAGCTCTTTCAAGGTACA
This sequence comes from Campylorhamphus procurvoides, assembly GCA_013396655.1. Classification (NCBI taxonomy): domain Eukaryota; kingdom Metazoa; phylum Chordata; class Aves; order Passeriformes; family Dendrocolaptidae; genus Campylorhamphus; species Campylorhamphus procurvoides. The sequence continues at coordinate 1,727,753 of WBMV01003163.1, read as the reverse complement.
TTAAGTTTCTTGGTTAGTCTCTGTGACGAACCGGGGCTAATCACAAGACTACAGTACTAATTAGCCCCTGTAATGACCATGACATTATTTGTAGCTTATTAACAACTGGTTTTGCATAAACTGATTTTCATAAGCAGCTGACTCCTTTCTGCAGCTGTGGTGGAACAGAGCTGTTTGCTTATGCAAACCAGTTTCCCCAGAACTGAGAGGGTATCAGGTTATGGCAAACAAATGTGCAAAATGCCTCCCTCCTCTTCCTCCCCCAAAGGAGACGCACCAAAACACACCACATACATAGCAAAGGGCATCCTAATCCCCCAGATTTACTCCTAAAAGTAGCAGGCACGTGGTTTTGCCTTGTGACCTTGGGTGCCCTCTCTGCCCAGCATTGATTTCTCCTCCTGCCTCCCCCAGGTTGGACTGAATGACCTGACCGTGGTGAACCTTCACCTGGCCTTGCCATCCTCGGCAGGAGAGAATACTGGGAAGAACCACGACAGCCACAAACTGGCAGCCTGTGCACAGAGTTTGCAGGAGACTCTGAAAGGTAAGGCAGCTTTTTTCCTTCCAGTAAGCATTTCACAAATATCCTCATCAGCCTCACAGTTGTCTTTACCCACATTTGTATTGGAATGATGTGTAGCGTGACAAATGTGCTTTTCCCTTGCTCATTGTCTTATAGTCTTTCCTAATTAACACAAACAGCACAGGGAAACCTACTGGCTTTGATACCATTTTTCCAAATGATTTTATGCTACTGTAAGAGCAAGTTCTGCCAAAGGAAAAAAACAAAGAAAAGGCACCAGAGCTGCGAACCTGTTTGAAGTGCTTTGTGGAAATGACACCTACCTGATATCAGAACAAAGCTTAATGTTTTTTCTCCCCCCAGGAGAAATAGGTTCTATGTATTTATTTTTTGGATAATTGAAAGTTCTTTGGGAAACCCAATATGAATCAGGAGATGGCTGCTAATGAGAAAAGAGACCAAATCCTGCTTTGGTTCTTGGATGCAGCATGCAGAAGAATTTTGTTGATTTCAAATAAACTGCTCTGGTTTTACACCAGGATGAATGATATCAGAATGTAGATCTGAACTCGAGCAATATAATAGGAGTTGAATTTCTTTACCTCATTTCTGCGAATTCCATTTCTGAGAATTTCTTACTTCAAAGCTTGCAAATTATATTCAGTATCCTATGAAGCAGAACAAAACATCTCAGATGTTGCTGATCTTGTTATAGGAAGAGAAAAACCTAGCCCTTTGTTTACTGCATAACAAAGATGTAAAAGGGTTGCAAGGTTATAGACATGATGATTCTCAACTTGGCTCCTTGGAAGCTTTAATATCCCTCTTCTATAACACAAGAGGTATTTGCAGTTTTTATGCCTGTCCTGTTGTTGTTCCTTTCGAGCTGCAGAAGTCAGTCACAGCTATTTTAAGTGCTACTGATTAAAGCACTTGTCCACTTACTTTAAAACTGGAAAGGATGAAGGTAAACAAAAGGATCATTTGTTTAATCCCCAAAGGCTGAGCTGAGACACAGATAAATGTGTAGCTCCTCTGAAGTCCACTGAGTTGCACTTCCACTGCATCTAAATTTAGACTGGAGGCATTCTCTTTCTTTCATGTTTTAATTTTCATATGGCAGGCACGTTACTGGAGCATGCTGGCTCCTGGCTTACTCTTTCACAAAAGATGAAGTTCAGATTCCTCCAAACTTGTGGGATGCAGGTGTGGTTTCCTAAACACATGGTATTGCACACTTGTTACTTTGAAGTACTGAATTACCCTGCCAAAATGAATGTCATGCTTAAAGTTACTGCCACCCTTCAATTTCTTCCAAATCAGTCCATAAGGTAGGGGTAATAGGAAGTTATTTGTCTGTGGGTACTGCAGAAAATTTGAGTTTCTGTTCCCATTTTGCTAACAGATGCCTTTTTGACTATCTTTTATTCTTACAAGGAGGCCCGTGGGCATCTGAGGAGCATTGTTTACTATCCATAGCCTCCTGCAATGCAGAGCACCAATCTCCCCACATTTTTTCCATTAGACAAGTGGGTCCTGGTTCCTTTTCCTCCTCTCTTTCTTTCCCTTCATTGGAGACCTTCCAGTACCTAGGAGGAGCCTACAAGAGAGCTGGAGAGGGGCTTTTAACAACATGTAGGGATAAGACAAGGGGGAATGGCTTTAAAATGAAAGAGGGTAGGCTTAGATTAGATTTTAGGATGAAATTTTTTACTGCAAGCATGGTGAGACACTGGAACAGGTCACCCAGAGAAGCTGTGCATGCCACATCCCTGGCACTGTTCAAGGCCAGACTGGATGGGGCTCTGAGCAAGCTGGTCTAGTGGAAGATTGAAAGAGGCAGAGGGGTTGGAACTAGCTGATCTTTAAGTTCCCTTCCAACCCACACCATTCTGTGATTCTGTGATATTCTCCCACCTGGCTTGGCCATATTCCATGGGTTACCCATGCTTCAGGCTTACAAGACCTTTGAGAAGTGGTAGGGAGCTGCTTAGCAGCCAGTTTACCATCACATCCTTCTCAACATCTGCGTCTCACTCTCTCCTGGAAGGATTTGGGGGTTTCAGGTCTGTTTAATTCATGAGGGAAATCATTCAGGCCATGGGAGAATCAAGGAGAGTGTCCTACAGACGTCCCTTTGGAGTGGCACGAAGCAAAGGAGGGTTTCACAGCTCCTGCAGGGCAGCAGATTTCAGCACTGCAGCCTTTCTGCAGACACTGCCAGCCCCTCAGCTGATTGCTTTGGCGCTCCAGGCCTCAGGCACTGCGGCACAGGCTGAGTTAAGGCAGGGCTGTGCTGTGCTGTGCTGGCCAAGAGCCACCTGCAGGCACTGCTGGAATTCACTGGAGCTTCAGGGAGTTGGGAGAGGCATTTGCAGACAGACCAGGCATTTCCTTCACTTCTTCAGTTGACAAGTGCATGGTTGCTTTGGGCCCAGTGGGAATGTGGAATGTGTGTGGGAGCCCCACTGAGAGGTAATGAGTGGGACACGTGCCTGGCTGCTGTGGGCTCTGTGCCACCACGTCCAACAGATGGAGGCTCTGCGTCCTTGTGGAGAGCACAGTCTGTGTCAGGCACCTTTGCAGGTGACTTGGTGAGGGAAGCACCTGCTGCCCTGTCCTGTTGGAGGGGAAGGAGGACCAGATTGCATCAGCTGAGGAGCCTCTGACTGCTGAGGAGAGGGAGAATCAAGCCCTGCCAGTCTCAAGCTTGTTAACTCCAAAAGAGGAAAAGCACAGCACCAGCAGCATTGTCTTGATTTTCCTTTTCCCCCCATCTCTCCCCTTGTAACTCTGGACACCACGACTGCAGTTTTTGACCAGTTATCACCCCTTGTTACGAGCAAGGGCATGGTTTCTTCTGGAACTTCTGCTAAGTTTGGCTGAGAGCCATTGGGGCTGATCCATGAGAGCTGCTGAGGGACCCAGGGGTGTCCAGTCTGGGACAGTCACACACTCAGGAGGATCCAGGCGGGTTCACTTCCTTCCCTCCTGCTGTTTGATGTCTGTCAGGATCTTGGGAGGCAGACAAGACACGAAACCTCCGTGCTGGCTGCGTGACACTGCTGTCACAGGAGCTGCCAGAGGTAGGAGCAAGGCTGAGGGTGAACCAGGACAAGGGGAAATGAAGTTGGTGGTTGTCTAGAAAACTTCTGTTGCTTGTTCTTCCTTGCTGCCCAATGTATTCCCCATTGATTTGCAGTCTGGGGAGCCCCAGGAGCTCCTGAGAGAGGGGGACCAGTGAATCCTTTCTCTCCCCAATGACAAATTGGGTTCTAGCCTCTTTAACATGCACCAGCCTATTCCATCTGTCAGCTTTACACTGTGCAATGATTCTGTGCTTAGTTATTCTGCATGGAAAAGTTTGAAAGGGTGAAGAATGTAGTGATTCCCTCCCTGAGCAGTCAGCTGTGCACTGACTTCTTACCTCCTTCTGAGCACACATTCAGGTGCTGGGTCTTCGTAGCCTCTGCTATTTCTAAACTGCCCAGAATAGAGCAGTTAAAAATTTCACTTGTGAGTATGGTGGGGTTTTTTCAGTCTTTTTTGTGTAGGAAAATAGGCTTGGACATTTGCTAAAAGAAGTGTGAGTGGTATAGGATAGAATAAGAATAGAATAGAATAGAATAGAATAGAATAGAATAGAATAGAATAGAATAGAATAGAATAGAATAGAATAGAATAGAATAGAATAGGAATAGAATAGAATAGATTTTGTGCATAATCAAGATCCTGCTGCTACCTGGGCCATTAAGCAAGAGCTAGCACTGAAGGACCAAGATGGTGCAGTGGCATTTCCAGGTGCCTGGTCCTGCCAACAAGAGATCTTGCAAGGGATCTTTGTGATGAGAGGCTTGCAATGCCACCAGCTCACAGTGAGCATGTCATCCCATTACAGAAGCACTGGTTTTTCCTTTGGGTTCTGATGGAGCTTAAAACAAGCCCGGTTCAGATTCAGGTTTTTTGTTTCTTTCAAAGGTGGGAAGATTGCTGTCATGAAAACTTTATAGAATAATATTTAAACTTCATGTTATTTACAATGTGATTTGTGACTTGCAAACGGTAGAGAAACCACAAATATTTTCACTTTCTTTTCATGGTTCCTCTGCATCTTAGCAACAGCATGTTTTGAAGTGTTTATAAGTCATGTGCCATCAGTCTTGCTACTTTCTTTCCCCTTCCCTTTTCCAATTCATCTTTCTTGCAGTGCAAGACAGAAGAGGAATAGATTTTGTTGTTGAGCTTGTGCTCCCTCTCCTGGATAGCAACTTCTACAGCAATAGCACAAACCGAGGTGTATCCAAGAGTATGGGAGGGCAATCTGTCTGTCCACCCCATGCTCTCACATTTCACAAGGAAAAAGCTTATAGACTCTCACAGGTCCTTTCTCTGAAGTCAGCTTTGGGGTAAATTTTTCGGGCATTTCTCTCCTTTTAGTGTCTTTCTCGACTTTTGCAGTATCAAGTTGTAATGCAGCAGCATCTCTGATCAACCATCAGCATTCTTCAGTTTGTCTTCTCAGACATCTCTGGCACTGGTTTGAAATGCACACCAGGGAGTGAGCCTTGTCCTCTTACCCCACTGTATCCACATCTGTGGACCTGGGAGAGCACACATTGTGGGTACCAAATTAGGGTCCAGAGTTCTTCTGGAGTTTTTTTCCTCACTCATTAGGGCTGGAAATACAATATAAGTGAAATCGTTTTCTGTTCGCATGAGGACAGGATTGCTTGATGAGCATTTTGAGTCATTCCCTGTGTTCCTTTGAAAATTCAGCCTTAGACAAAAGTCTGAAACATCCCTAGTTGAGCAGTGTTCCTTCAGTCAGCCAGGTGAAGAAAAGCTGCTGCAGTCAGGGAGTGTCTGTGTGGTTTCTCAACTTATCTCCAGGATGCTCCTCGGTCTTACTCCTTGGAATTTCACAAATGCAGAGCTTAGAAGGAGAGCTGCACTTTTGAGATTTTTATATATACCAGCATAAGGCTGCATCTTCCTGGGTTCCTCACAAAAGTGTGCTTGACTCTTACAGAAAATATATAAAAAGTCAATGTCATGACAAGTTGAAGCAGATACGTATTTCTTGCAGGGATAAAAAAGAGAGAAGCTTACAAATTCACAGATTTCTAAAAACCTCCAAAATAAGACCTGCTTGTCTTTGTCACTATCAGTGAATAGCAAGCAAAAACCATCCATATAAATTAGATTATGTTTAAAAACAAGCATCAAATGTGTACTGGCTGTTTTTATTGTCATGAAGAGAGTGGCCATGAGTAAATAGCCAGTGACAAAGGCTTTAGACATAATTTCTTTCAGGAGTTCAGAGCAGAGAGCTTTGCTATTCAGTATTTGTATTTTTCCTCCTCCCATTTATGTTCTCTCTTGTACTTCAGTGATGGATGTCCATTCCTCCCATTCTTTTCTATCTTTCCTGTTTTCTAGGAGAAAAAGATGTCATTATCCTTGGAGATTTCAACCAGGCCCCAGACAGCAGCGACTACGACATCCTGAGGAAGGAGAAGTTCCATCACCTGGTGCCTTCCAGCACCTTCACCAACATCAGCACAAAGAACCCACAAGGGTCCAAGTCACTGGACAACATCTGGATCAGTCGGAGCTTGAAAAAGGTTTTCACAGGTAGAGTTGCTTTTTAGTGAGGTCATGTAACCTTTAATTAGGTTAGCAGCGTGTGTGGAACTTGGGCAGCGTTACTGACCTTTCCCTCTGTGGTTCTTTTTGATGCAGGCCACTGGGCTGTTGTGAGAGAAGGGCTTACAAACCCATGGATCCCTGATAACTGGTCCTGGGGAGGGGTGGCTTCAGACCACTGCCCAGTGCTGGCTGAATTTTACCTGGAAAAGGACTGGAACAGGAAGGAGGTGACACGGAACGGGAATGGGGTGATGGTTGAACGCAACGACTCCCACACCAAGCACGAACGATGACGTGAACTTGAGGGTGCCTCTTCTGCCACCCAGGGAGCAGTTGGGAGCTCTGGTCACTCACGGATCTGGCAGAGCAGGACTGGCTTTCCCTCTCCCTCCTTCCTCCTCGCCGCGCCTAGAAAGCATCAGCACTTGATTTTGGTGGTCCTGGCTCTGTGCCCCTCCTGGAAAGTTGTGGGCAGTGTCTCGTGGCAGCAGAGCAGTCTGCAGCATTTCCTGGGGACACAGTGGACATTTCCACACCTGGAGATTTGAATGAGAATTGTACAGAAAATAAAGTGTACTTTTAATACTGTACGGGATCATTGCTAAAATGCAGCTGGGCAAGGCTTTGCTGGGAGGGTCAGGGAGGTGTGATGGTTATTTTCTTTTGCCTCTTTGGAAATTGAGGTAATAAGACAAGCTCCAAAAAGACAGATACAGTGGAAAATCTTAGCAAGTTGCAAATGCCATTCAAAACTTGGGAAAGCTGCTGGAGTTGGTCCCTATGTGACCTGAAGTGAGACCTGAGTGGTCCCTTCAGCTTAACTTGGAGAGACACCATTCCTCTGAAGCCCCTTGTAGGCACCTCTCATCCTTCCCTTTCTCCCTCATTATGCTCCTGGTAGGGTCATTTTGCCCCGGAATGGTTTCCTGGAGCTTGGTTTTGGCTTTTTATTTGGTGCAACATTCAGTGTTGGGTTTTCTTCCTGCACACTAGCCTTCAGGAGCTGGGAAACCACCAACTTGTCCCTGTGCATAGCCAGAGCTTCACTTCTCCAGTGCCTTCTTCATCGTTCCCTCTTGGGGTTCTCACAGGAAGAACTCTTGTCCTCTGGTGCTGGAATGGCATCAGAGAGGGGACGTATCCATGGGTCTCTGTCCAGGAGATGATGCTCTGAGCAAGGCTCTGCATGGTGGACAAATAGGTCATCCATCTGTGGGAGGTCTACAGAGGAGCCCACACTCATGTCATCACTGAAAACGGTGACACACATGTTGCACTGACCTCTGTCCATTGACTTTTTTAGGGGTTTCAGTTTGAAAGACCAGGCAGTTTTGCATCCCTTTCCTTGCTGAATAAGCCTGGTCCAGTCACCCTGACACGGAGTCTAAATGCAGTGTCTGGTCATCGTGCATATGGCAGGGATGGGGTCTGTTTCTGAGGAGTTTTGGTTCTCTGCATGTCCTGGGTGGGGGACACTTCACTGAGCACCTGCCACACCAGCACTGGGAATGGAGTGTTAAATTTGCCACGTACGTAGATTTTTGCAAGTAGCGATGAGCAAACAGTGTTCCAGAAGGGAAACTATCAGGACTGGAAAAAGCAATTCAGCATCTGCAAGAGAAATAGGTTGAGTGTGAAAGGTGCTGAGCTGCCCATTAACATTCTGCTCTGGGCTGCAGATGACCACACATTTTGCTGCTGAATGGAAAAGAAAGTTCTGTCCCATGACTCATTGGGTTATAAAGGGAAAACTACTCTTGACAGCAATGCCACACCAAAGGAAATGTAACTGAGGGATATAGAGCAAACAGTATCATATTCTTGCAGCGTTTGAGATATCATCTCATTTCTAACAATTCAATAGCAATAATAAGCAACTCATTTCTCAAGAACTAAAGAAATTCCCATACAAACACACACAGTTGAACAGCTTTCCTGTCTGTATGCTAAACTAAACCCAGAAGATGGTGGAATAGGCTGGGGGTGACTGTCAGACTGAGGGAGGTTACATGGACATTTCAAGAGGTTAAGTGAATGACTAAAAGCTCAGAGCATCAGACGAAAAATGTATATTTATTTGCTCAATATTCACTGTGGAAAATGGGAGGTGCAGACATTTGTTTCTGGCCATTAAAGATGCCAGCAGGAAACCTGGGCTCCAGCTTTTATTCTGAATTCTTGCTAATGCTTTGTCCTTCTCCATCAGGCACGATTCTGCTGCCTTAATTTAAGCAGCACCAGATCCTCCAAAAAACCCTCACTGGATCACTGCAAAATATAGGTGAAGAGGCAATAGAATTGCCATAGTCAAATAAGTATCACATGAGGTGAGATGCAGTAAAATCCCCAAGAATACACTTACTCCCTTACACCAGCTAGTGTTTGGGAGTATTTTCCTGCTATAAATATGTTTAGGGGGTGCTGTGACTTTATAGATCTAGATACCTACAGGTGGAGTTCTGTCCTGAACGGAGCATCTGTCCGAGGTATGTGCCAGGTTACTTCATTTTGGCAACAAGCAGTGCCTCAGTGTCTTGATGGTTTCCCTGGTTTCAAGAAGCTTGCTTTGTTCACTTTTTGTGATGTCCTTAGAGGAGGATCAGGCAGTTGTGAGCCTGCTGGATTTTGGAGTTCCCAAGAACATCCGTCATATTATGATTGTTCAGAAACTGAAGTGGTGGATGTCTTCCTCTTGTGACTATGGCAGCAAACCTAAAGAGCAATTTTATTTCAAGGTGCTGGCCCTGCTTTCTGCAGCTTTATTGCCCAGGCAGCTACAAAGGAGGTGGCACAGAACTCCTTTCCTGTTTGCTCTGGCCTCTTTGCTTCATGGTATTGTCCCTTGTGCTTTTTAGAAGAGCATAATTGACAAATGTCCATTTGGTCACTTGGGCTTTGCAGTGCTGTTGCACCACAGTGCTGCAAGCCATCTAAAAAAAGGAGGTGTGATACAGGAGGGACAATCTGGAGAGCTGCTAAAAATCTCTGAGGAGCAAACACCACTAAATAAATGTCCTGGAGATGAACTCCCAAGAACCAGGTCGTGGCAGCAGTGGGTTGATAAACCCTGATACTGCAGGGGTGGGAGCTTCACCCTACAAGGTAACCAGCCTTGGTCCTGGCACTCTTGAGCCTTCATGGGTGTCAGTGCTCCTAGAAAATGACAGAAAAGGGTCAGCCCATGGGATTTCAAGGCATTCCTGGATATCTAAATGCCCTCTCCTGAGACTGAGTTGATTTTTGGTTTGAAGAATGATGTCTTGCAGGAGCTGCTGTTCCCTGGGAGCACTCCGGGTCATGAATTCAAACACTGAGAAATTAGGTGGAAATGTCCCATATTTAGGTTGGGAGCTTTTCCTTAGCAGCAGGAAGCAAGGCAAAAACCACACAGGCATTTCCTGGCCTCTGACCTTCCTTTCACATTTCACACTTTGTGTGCAGAGTTTCTAGATGGGAAAGACTTTGTAGGAGGCTTATGTTAATTTGTGTTTCCGAAGCAAAACACGAAGTTCTCCCTCATGTGAGGAGTTAGACTGACTGTGAATAAGGGCTCTCATGGGAAACAGCCTGCAGCAGCTTTTTTCATCCCCAGAAGAGACACAGCAGCAAGTCTGTGTGAACTGGCCACTCTCAGGATGCCTGGAGGGGCTTGCCAAGAGGCTGCACAGCCCTCACTGTCACCACTCAGCAGTGCTGGGTTGTGTCCCACGGAGCAGGACATGACCACAATTGCAGGCAGAGCCCTCATCTGCTTACCTGGTTTTTAGGGTTTTAAGCCTTAAGTAATATTTATGTCCATATCTGGAAGTAAAAGGCTCCCTTGTAAAATCAAAGTAGCTAAAAGGACTTGTTCCTGAATATCCACAAGTTATGTATGCACTTAGGAAATATGTGGGTGGATGACCCTTTCATGGCCCATCCTTCTGTCCTTCTTGCAACCCTGTGTGATGAGATGTTCCCAGCCTGAGGGATGTCCAAGTGTGTCTCTTTATCAGCTGTATGAAAGGCCTCATTTATAAAGAAAAATCAATGGAATGTGCACAGACTTGAACTGCAGTGTTGCTCAGACAAGGAGCACCAGCACCAGGCTCTCAGAGCACTTTCCCACCAGGTTTTTGGGAATGGACTTCAGGGAAGCTCTTCCTGCTTCAGACCTCCTTAATCCTTTGGCACATGGGTAGACAAGAGGGCCTGCCTTGGAGCTGGGTGCTTTTCCTCCTCCTGTTCTTGCTGCTTGCAGTTTTCAGCCTGCTCCCACCAAGATCACTCCCATATGTGCCTGGTGGGCTCCTCAATTCTCTTGCAGACTCTTTTGGGAGAACCTTAACCTGATTCCCTCAACTGTAGGACTATTACTCCTTTTCCTGGCACTTCTGTGGTCATGTTACTCTTTCTCTTTGCACAAGAGGCTTCCCCAGCTACTTTAAAGGGGTTTCTCACCCTGTCCTCCTCCACCTAAGTGCTCCCTTGGGTCAAGAAGGAGATGGAGGGAGGAGCACTTTTGAAGGGTGGAGAAATGTCTGACCAAAGATGCTGAGAGCTGGGAAAGGCTGAGGGATGGAGATGAGGGAGCAGATGGAGGAGTGGATCACAGCTGGATGCTTCTCCACACAGTCCTGTGTGCCTGGTGACAAATCCTGGCCAAACCTGGAAAAGCTTCTTTGCTGGAAGCTGTAAAGGAAAATGAGAAATACAGGGGGCCTCAGCTTTCCAATACTGCCAGAGGAGGAAGGGGAAGAGGTTGGCTCACAAATCACCTGTGGATTTTTTGGTGGGTGGGAGTGAATTGACTTACTTTCTAGGCTCAGAGATGCATGATGTGATAGTGAACATATTCCTTAGATATATAGGTGAAGGACTGGGATTAAAAAAACACAGTCTGAAGGATGAATGTTAGAGTCCAGGACAAAAGTCAAACAGGAGAAATAAGCCAGTAAGCTGGAGGAAACAGCCTGACAAGTCCCTGTCTGGGCTGTGGCACAGGATGACCCTAATGCATACATGTGAGACCCTCCAAGTGCCATTTTCGGGGCACTGCTGTATCAGAGTAGCTGTGCAGGGAGCCTGGATTTGGCATGTGCCCTCTGCTTGTCCTCCAGAGCCCCACAGCATCACCCAGGCCAGAGGAGAAGGTCCCTGCCCTGCTCTGACCCTGCAGCACAGCAGGAATATCATGGCCTGGAGCCAGCCACTCCCATCCCCTGGCTGTATTTCTCCCACCACCAAGTTTTCCTAGTAATTCTTTTCTTTTCCTGCTTTCTCATGTGAGCCCTATCTGTGTTGTCTCTATCCTTGTTCTTTCCTGCTTCACAGGGTGGCCAGTGTAGTTCGAACTTCAGTCTCAATGTCTTTGTTATCAAAAGAGCTGAAATAATGCTCCACTTCACCCTGTGTGCCCTTAGAGACCTCAGGATAAGATGCTTAAAGTGTCTTAGAGCACTATACGATTGGGGAAGATACAAAATATTTCAGCTGCACAGTAAGAAATTAATTTATACAGCTTTAATGGGAAGGTTATGGCTGTGCTTTGTAAGATGATTCTGATGACATCTTTTCATTATTGAATCAATGTAAATGAATGGGTTTAAAATTCAATATCCAGATTTTCTGGATTTAATCTAATAGAGACTTTCACTTGTGAGAACTCCATAATTGTTCAGCAAAGCCAAAATAGATTTTCCCTTTTGTATATTAAAGGTACACGATTTCATTTTAAACTGCACACAATTTGGTGGTAATTTATTATGAAAATTATTAAGACACTTTTAAACGAACACACCCTTAAAAAAACCAAACCAAAACAAACCCCCAAAAACCAAAACCAAATCAAAAGATTGTTCAGCTGTTTCCTTTTGTCTTGGCTTAGATGGGGTCTCTCTCAACTTCCACCCTGACTCATGTGTTGTCAGATTTCTATCCTGGTTTGGAGCATGAATGATTTCCATCTGTCCTTCCGTTCCAGGCAGGCAGGAGCAGAGAACCTTGGTGCTCAGGGTGCTCCTGGAACTACTGGCAGGGCATCCAGCATCATAAACCTGGCACTTGAGTGTTGCAAAAACCCTTTCAGAGTTGCAGCAGTGCTGCAGGCAGCCTCTAACAAATGTGACATTTATTCAGCACTGAAATACACCTGCCCAGCAATGCTCAAGTGTTGTGTTTCATCCCACTGACACTGCAGAAGGGGTGTCTGGGATGAGCTGAGCAAGGGAGGACAGAGGAGATTTGGGAGCCTGAGGAGGGGGCAGATTTCGGGCCATGTTTACCAGATTCTCTAGCAAGGGAGGGGGAATGTGGTGGGATAATATTCAGCAGTGTTGCAAGCCACGTGAGATAATGACTTTTATAATATTTCCATTAAAAAGAATCTACAACCCTTAAATTTTATCCTTCCTTATACGTGAGGGAGCTGGACCATAAGGAGATGACAGGACTCCTGGAGACAGGTAAATACATGAGCAGCCAGGTCTTCTGACTGAGCAGAGGGAGCTGTGCTATGTGTAAGAATTCAACAGACCCTTCACAACTCCAACCCCACGTGATGTTTTTGAAAACCAGCTCAGAAAGGCACCTCTTCCATGTACAGCTTGGGCTGTCCAACCTGCTGTACAGCCGAGGCCATTGGAAGACAGTAACACTCTCACACAACACAAATATCGTTCTTTCATTTGTCTTTATTTGTAAAAGTTGTACAAAATGCCTTTTAAAATTGGTCTGGTGAAACCAGGAGGCTTTTCCAACGTTGACCAGGTTTCTGTATAGGAACAGTTGGAGCAAGACATAGAAATACAGCCAAGCAACCAAGCCAGACCTTCAGGGAAGGCTGTCAACACCTCATTGACATCGTGGGACTGTCCATACACTCTATCACAGAACTCCAGCATCACGACTCAGCCTCTTCACAGTGAAAAGCAAATATTCTGAAAAAAATTTACAAAAGCTACACTTCAAAATTTGAAACCCTTTTACAAAGGAGGAACTACAAATCTGATGCTGAAAACAGAAGCCAGCAGCTTCACCTATTGCTACATATTGATCCTGACCACTTCCAGACTCCAAACTTGCACCGGGCAAATCTGTTTCTAGAACAGTGAAGAATGGAAGTTTAATGGCACCTACTGCTTCGAAAGAAAAGTGATGCAGGTCTTCAAGTAGAGCAAAAAGGCCTGTAATGGTGTTTAGGGCTACAGGGTGGCAGAAGAGTCAAGGGGCTGTTGGGCAAAGGGCTGTAGGAATGGCATTTTGTGGCAAAGCAGGGTGACTAGCACAGCCCCCTGGTTTTGAGGACACAGTATACATGTGCCCTTAGATTGTAAGACACACTACTGCAGGAGGAGGAGAAGCACTTTGCTTAGGTAGAAGTCACTGGAGGAAGGCAGGGATCTCTCCTGCAAGAATAAAATCAGTTCAGAATTGTCCCTTTCATAAAGGACTGTCTCTTTCAGGCACCCCTGGGGCAGCAAAGTGAGCCAAATTCTTCCATGGGGTAGGTGGAATGATCTCTGTCCAGTTTGCTCCAAAGACAGCTTTTGACTGCAGCCTTTGGCTCTGCCTTGGCCTCGTGTGGCTTTCTTGCTGTTCCTGCCAAGGAGCCAAAACCTGGAGCAGGTGTGTGACAATAGTGACAACACCAAATTAAGGCTGCTGCAAGAAGTGCTTGGTCTCTGCCTTGAAAATAACTCAAATTAGTAAATTTATGCTTGTTGAGTGCATTTTCCTTTATTTCTTGGCAGCAGCCAGCCAGTCCCTGCAAACACACCTGCAATAGTATCTGAAAGGCAGGTGCTTTTATGGGATTATTCATAAACCTTCAGACCTCTTAGGCAACCGAGGGCTTTTCCTCACAGGTTTTCCTATGGATCACAAAATGTTCTCAAGACTTCACTGTCACGGCTGGGTGTAAAATAAGGTGGCAGTGTTATTCCATTTGCTTCTTTAAAGAACAGGATACCATGGCTCAGGTCCATGCAAATGTGGTGTGGAGAAAACCTCAGCTCTATCTACTCACCTTATCCCATGCCAGACCTGTTTCCAGTGGGCCAAAGCAGAAGGATAAGGAAGGGCAGAAGCCCTGTTTATGTAGTAAGTCCTCCTGTATCATCTAAGCTATTCATCATGTGACTAGAGAAAGCCTTACAGTGAGGATCTTTCTCTTCTTGGTCCTGGATATAGCACCAGCAGTTAAAACAGAGGTAAAGTTGCTTCAGAGGGGTGCAGCACTTCTGTTGGAGCACAGGAATAGGGCACTTGTGAATTTTGCTTCCCCTCCTGCCATCACATCTTGTTTCTCCAAGGAGCTCTGCAAGCTCAAGCTTGCTGTAGCTTGGAGGGACTGCTCAAAAATGTGACTTGATCCTCTGTAGGCTCAGGTGACCTAGAGAAGAAGTGAGTGCTGTCTGCTGTCCTGAATCATGGCCCTGTGTTCCTGAATTTATTCAGGAATTATTTCAGGAGTCATGAAATCACAGCTCTGCTCCATCCTCCTTCACAAACATGGCCATGTTGAACTTCCTAGACATGCCAAGCTTGTCCTCAAAGGAGGGAGACCCTTTCCAGAATTCAGCTTCCTGCAACATGTACTTTACAGATTAAGATGTGGAACAGTGTAACTTTTTGAGGGAATAAAGAGGAATAACTTTGCTACCTGCTTACAGTCATGGAAACAGCAATACCTATCTTTTTTTTTTTTAATGCTAATTCTCTTATTAAAAAAAAAACAAGACTTTTCATAATGTTACAGAACTTTGATCCCGTGGCACAAAGACCTGCTTCTGTGCACTGTTTTTAAACTTTCTGTTTTCATTGGAATGATGACTAAATGGGGAAGTTATGCAGACAGCAATGCAGTATAATCTACAGCAGTTCTATTGCTATCAACCATGAAAACTATGCCCAAAGATAAGGCAAACACCAGTGAACCAACAGGGAATTTCTCTTCCTTATCCTTTCTTCCATCTCGAAACCTGGATGGGAAAAGGCAGTAATATTACAAGAGACAGCACCAAGCACTATACTTAACATACAAAACAGAATAAATGATTGGACAGATCACTGTAGAGGAATTTTTAAACCAAATTTTAAAAAAATGTACCATCCCTTTAAAAATGATCAGTTTACAATCACAAAGGGGCTTCTTCTGAATTCTGCATGTTCTGGCCACCCTTCCCTCCCACTCATAAGTCCATTTTTGCAAGCCCTGGGAAGTCCAGTTCTACATCTCAAAAAGTAAAAGAAAGGTGGGGCTACTACTGTTAATTTATGAGATCCTGGAGCTCTTCATCAGTCAGCTCATTGACTTCCATGATCTTTTCCAGGTGCTCCATGTATCGGGCATGGTCTTGCAAAAAGTGGGGCACCCTCATGTTCTCAGTCACAGCCAGTCCTTTCAGGCGATCCACGTCCTCGTAGGAGATCTGTAAGGAAGGACATGGGTGAGTTTAGCAACACAGTCCTGTTACTTCTCTGCTGCTGCTCTAAATTCTCTCCTGTAAATGAGAAAATAGTTCAGAGCAGGGGGAATTTAAAATCTAGGAGAACCCTTTGAAAACAGGGCTAACTGAGTGCTGCAGTAGAAGATGCAAAGAAGTGTGATTTTAGCAAATGCCTGCATAATTCCTGGCTGGTTTTGAGTCAATCAGTAAACAGACTCATAAGAACCTGAAGGAGAATGATCCAGCAGCTGCAGGAAGAGAGGGAAAGGATGCAGCACGTGTGAATCCTGGAATCACTTCACAAAGAGGTGGAAAAATTGAAATGAGAATGGAAAAAAACTGTGCCAAAGACTAAGAGACTAGAAAGGAGTGCAGGACAGGCATGGCACAAGAAGCAGGCTTGGGGAAAGGCATGGTGCCAGCTGACCTGAACTCTCATGTTTTCATTTTCACTAGCAAATGTGCTTATGGAAAGCTAAATTCAAATGCACTTCCAGTAACTAACAACAGCATGAACAACACTTAAACATCCCAGTTTTAGTTTTTTGTTTGCCCCATTCAAAAGCAAGGTGAAGATTGGGTTTGCCTCTTGACATCAGAGCCTTATGGGAACAGTGTCAAACTCTGAAACATTTTCCAGCTACTGCAGGGCCAAAGAACTTTTTTTTTCCTAATGAAAACTGACTTTTTTTCTTCATAGTCTTATGATTCTCTAATCTAGGATTCAATTCATAGCATCTCAAGGTGCTGTGAATGATGATCCAGAATGGATGGAAGCTTTGGCTGGGCATGAGCTGCCCTCCCAGCACAGAACAGGACTCCTTGGGCAGCTATCCAGAGTGATGAAATCTGTGTGGTTGCTGCTTTGTCTACAAGCTGTGTGTTCTGGGCACCCTATAGACAGAAGCATATGGACTGGCAAAACCCATAACTAGCATGTCCTATTTCATCAGAGGAGGTTTGTGCCAGGTGGTTTAAGAGAGGAGCCTGCTCCTTCCAACCTTTTTCCCCCACATTTCTAAGGAGCTGAGCCCTGTGCTGTCTGGGTTGCCTGGAAACAGCCTGCCCTCTTAGCAGGTGATGGTTTCTATTCAGAGAAGATTAAAGTGAGCATGAAGGATTCACCAGGGTGAAAGGGGCATGGAAGGGCTCTCTGGAAAGACAGGGCAGTGTAATCCAGACTGCTAAACCTGATCCATAGAGACAGGTGCATATCTCACTGATGATAATGGGGAAAAGAGTCTGCAAAGAGAATGGATTCACATCTGAGCACACGTGTGTGCCTTTCTAGTTGCAATGACAAGATGCATCCCAGTTAAAAAAATGAACATCCCAGGCTTACTCAGGTCACCAAGATTCTGCTGTTTGAAGATGGTGTGGCATTACACCTGATTATCCTGTTTAGAAGTGGATCCAGAGGAGCTGTACAAAATCATCCCATCTCCTCTCAGTCTGGACAACAGAGAACAGCACCAAATGAGATTAAATTCTACCTCTTTTCCTCCTCATATTTATGTTCAGGGGTTTCTGTTACTGCTGCAAGCAAGAACATGTATCTGTGATCTGAGGTATGGTTTGAATGGGATGTATTTCACCAAGTCCTTGCTAAAAAAATGACAAAAGTTGACACCCCGAGGAGATCAAAAACATAATCTCATCCTATTGCAGAAACAGGTTGTGTTCCTTTACCACATGTAATTAAAATCATTGTTTTAGATAAAAAAGAGTGAGTAATGTGTTCTCAGGAAACACAATAGTAGGTGATATTGTGCTGTTTAAAACTCTGGTAGTTATGTTATACTGCAGTGCACCCAAAACCTGCCTCCTATTTCTCTTCAGCATTACTTGCATGTGATTGCCACACGAATGTTTTTGCAGTACTTCCCCTATTTGATTCTTTCCTGCAAAGTTTTAAAGCTGCTCCTTTTAAAAAGCATCTTTCCTCAGGTTTCAGGTGTTTTCCTTAGTCACTTCTAGGTATGTTGAACAGCTTGCATGTGTTCTGTTTCCACACACCATGCTCTTTTGCACTGCAAGTAATGTCAGGAGCACTGGGAAGGCACAGCTCCACCACCCAGATCTCTGTAGCACTTGGAGGAGATCAGAAAACACAGAAACTTGAACGTGGCTCTGTCTTAAATACATTCCCATGGAAAACAGTGCTCTGGTTTTACAACTGTGACAACTCCCTCCCAAAGCACAGAAGCAATTCGCTGTCAGCAGCACAGCTGACTACTTCTGTTTCCTGTTATGTTCAAATCTTTATTGTATTTGCAATGAAAATATGCCCAGTGTAGGCATGCTGAGGAAGGTGAGCTCACTTGTTACAATACAACACTGAGAATCTTGAAAATGCAGTCGAAATTTTGCCACTAAGTGCTGTTTAAATCCTGTGCTTTTTATTCTAACCTGAAAGACACGCCAACCAAGCTTAACTCTCCCTTTGGAACAAGCTGATCCTCATTCCACCCTAAAAACCCAAACAAATAAAAGCCCCTTTAAAGTTGTTATAAACTCATAATAACCACAGGCTAGATTTGAGTGCAAGTTTCATACTTCTCCATGCTCACAGAACTTCTTTCCTGAGAGTAGATGGAGCTATGGGCCCAGTGAAGGGTCACTAAGATGACTAAGGCACTGGAGCATCTCTTCTGTGAGGAAAGGCTGAGAGAGCTGGAACTGTTGAGCTTGAAGAAAAGGAAACTCCAAGGGATCTTGTCAGTGTGTATAAACACCTGATAACATGGGAGTTGGGCTACTCACTGGCAGGGCAAGAGGCAATGGGCAGCAGCTAAAATGCACAACATTCCATTTGAGCACAAAATTCCATTTGAACACAAAACACTTCTGTATGGTGAGGGTGGTAATCCAGAGGGGTTGTGGAGTCCCCACCAGTGGAGATATTCAAAGCCCAACTGGACATGGTCCAGGGCAAACAACTCTAGCTGGCCCTTCTTAAGCATAGGGGTTGGATGAGGTGATGCTGAGAGGTCTCTGCAGACCTTGCCTCATCTGTGATGCTGAGAGTAGGCATTGTTATTATACACAAATTTCCAGCTCGACTGAAGCAAAAACACTCAGAAGAGACTTTATGATCCCTTGATTTTAGAAGTTGCAAAGTCAAGTGCTTGTAAGTGATCTCACTGCTAGAATGAAATTGTTTGTAGACCCTTAGTGTGGATGCCATGCAAGGAATCATAGTGGAATCTGTAATTATATAAGGAATGACACGTTTTTGAAGTGGCCTAACAATCCTGCAGATTCCTTGAAGGGTGACAGAACAGTGTGTGCTCAGTAGCTGGGCAGGCAGAAGCTGTGTGGAGTTAAGCAGGCTTAAAGCAAAAGGAAATTTCAGAGAATACAGTTGCAGACTTATTTTGACAGTGGGATTTAATTTTCAGAGCTTCCTAACTTGGTTCAGTTACCTAAATAGCTCTTGCTTATCAATATGGATGTTTCTGACAGTAAAGGCAAAACTTAAATATGGACCAAACTCCACTATCAAAATATGCCTCTTCCCTTTATCACCCATTGACTGCCAAGGAGGCAGAAATGTTGGTGTACCAGCTCTAAATGCCAGCTTAATGTCAATTCAGCTCCCACTTTATGTGAGTATAAATCCTGCTTTAGGAACTGTGGAAACTTAGGAAGCATGACAAAGTTTCTGCACTTCTTAGGATGATTTTGAGAACAAGCAAGCCATGGCAGTTGGAATGGGCATAAAATATGTTCTGTGAATGCAGAAATACCATGCATTCTGGGGAAATAAAAGTGCCACCCTGAGTTTTGGAAAGCAGGTGCCATCAGTGAGATAAATTTCAGATGAAAAATTCTTTGTGGTGGAAGGGGATGTACTAAAATAAAATGGTTAATTTTGTTTTCTGTTAGGACCACCACCTTATTTAGTACCTGTCCTGCTTGGGCAAGGCAGTCTGTTGTACTGCAAGTCAGGTGGTATCCCATAAAGGGAGGCGAGTCTGAGAAATATGACCATAAAATCTTAATTAAGGAGATAAAATCATAAGTGAGGAATGAGAAGACTCTGGTAGAAGTTTTTAGGACCTCAAAATATTTGCAACTTGCAGGGCATAATTGAAGGAGCTGTACAGAGCAGAGATTTCCAGATCAAAGTAAAACAGAGCACAGTGACTCATAGCTCACTGCAATTATCAGCCTTGCTGCAATGATAAAACTGTCCCCTTTGGGGATAATTAGTCCACTCACCTTCCCAAGGGCTGTCAGAAGATAGAAATCAATGGACTCCCTGTATCTCAGGATTCGGAGGATTCCATCCAAGTACACCTGATCCTTATTGAAACAGCCTGAAAGGAACAGAAACACATTGCATTCTGTCAAGGCTTGGTCAAGGCATGTTCTCAGAAGCCATTATAAGCAGAACAATTTTATTTTTGAAAACTAGACATTTATATCCCTGGCTTTGAAAACCTTTCCAAAAACTAACCAGAAGGCAAAAAGCACTAGGCAGAGAAAGAAATTAAACACAGAAGATAGTGTATGTGAATAACCATAGCATTGTATCTTTTGTAATAAATATGAAAGGAAGTCCAACTGAGTTTTGCAGTTACATTCCACTTCCAACAACAAAAAAAGTGCTTTGCTGATTCAGCTTGAAAGTCTCACACAGGGGCACTTTCAGCCTTGTTTTCCCTAGTGGAATCCCTGAATCAGAAAGTGTGGAGCCCCAAGAAGGATCTCTGTGCCCACTCTGCAAACCTCTCTGAAGTCCAAACAAAGAGAAGGCAAACAGGGAACCCACCTGGCTGGGACGTGTCAGTCCAACCCCTCTTGGCTCGAACACAGTAATCCCACCTCGTATTGGGGTCTTTGACAAACCTCCCCACGTCCTGGAAAAGCTGGCTGAAGGACATCTGGCTGGCCTGATACACCGTGTAGTAGAGCAGGGCAGCTCTCCAAAGGAAAGGGTCTTTGCGGAAGAGGACGCTGTGGATGCTCGCCAGCCCCTCTTCTGTAGGGTTGATGGGTTTCAACCCATGTTTTCTACGCCCATTCCGGTTGCACCAAGGCTGGCTGTTGTTGTTAAAGCCACGAAAATAATGAGTTCCTGAAAAAAATTTAAAAAAAAATTATGATGGCACTTAGTAGCATCTAATGGTTAACAAAAAATTATGAAATATATAAGGAGATGCCCATTTCGGAACTCTGAGCTGGTAGGAGTGGGAGCTGACAAACCCTTAGCAGAGATAGATACACCATGCAAATGTTCACCTGCTGACTGCAAATGAGAACTCCCAAAAATGCCTAAGGAATACAGTTAGCAGGAGGACCTGACTTTCCAAAGCTGTGGAAAGAAGTTTTCCAGAGGGTCTTACATGCTGAATGTCTCTGACATAGGCTAAGCATGGTAGTGAAGAGAAGGAGGGAAAATCAAAGTAAGGGGGCAGAAATGTTGCCTCCTGAATGTGATTAAACACCCTTACTGCAGCCTTGGAAGGTGTTCCCTTAAAAGGTGAGTGCCAGTGATTCAAGGCAATTGCAAGGCTTATTCTTCAGTTGATATTCAGGCACTAGCCAAGTTTATGCATTTTTTATGCACTTAATTAAAACAGAGGCACCAAAACATTTGCAGAAATTTTCCACAGGGCTGGGCCAACGTTGTGCAATGCAAAACCAAGGCAATCTTACAGCAGTTTAGGGATCACTGGCTAAATTCTTCATGCCTATGTTTGCAAGCAATGCAGCGTAACAGACTCAGATTTGTAAAGTGAAATGGCTGGAGCTGAGGTTGAATGGTCACACTATTTTTGTTTCCCTTTTTTTAAACTCCACAAAAGACTAAATTCCTCTCAGAAGCAAAATGTCCTTGGGCAGTACCAGCACAGAAGGGATGCCCTGGACTAGCATCATCTGAAAGGATTACACTTTGCCTGCTCCAAGATTCCTTTGGCATGTGGACCTCAGTAAGTGGGATTAGCTGGTAGACTTCATTCCAATGCTCTCTTTGGATCTGACCCTGGGAATTCTTTTACTGGATGCTGCAGTGATAAAAAGGTTTCTCCTTCCCTTTGGCACACCTAAAGCACAGGTTCTTTGCACAGGGACGTTCCCTCCTTCTGTACACACCCAGTGCCTGGCCCATCCCTGGGAAAGAATTAAGAATGCATGCAGGTACTCCCCTTTGCCTGAAGAGCTGATGTCACACTCATACCAATTTCGTGTCTCAGCATCCCTTCCAGCCAGTGCTCTCGTGCAGTGGAGATATTGATGGTGAGGGTGGGGCGCCCGTTCACCACTGTCATCGAGGCTCGAGACAGCAGGTCCTCCGTGAGATGGACCACAATCTGGAGAGGAGAGAGTTCAGGCAGCAAAGAGCTCTCCTCTCACTCCTGTTCCTGCTTTTTTTCCTTTGGCCCTTCCATAATTTCATTCCCCTTTGGTCCCTTGCCCTTCACAACTCTTCCCTGTGAGAGACCCCCTGACTCCAGTGGGCTCATCCTACTCATCCCTGCTGCTGACAGAACCTCAGGCTTTAGTGGGACTTGGCAGGAGGGTTTAGATAGACAGACATGAGACTGCAAAATTTAATATGGTGACACTGACTGGATTCCAGGGTCAGGGAATTTAGCAGAGTAAATTAGAAAAAATTCCATTTTTCAAACTGTTTAATTATCTTAGGATTGCCAAGAACTGAAAAATATAATTTATGTATAAACACACATACAAAAATACAATTTATGTATCAATTTATGTATAAATTGATTTGGTACCTATATATCTAACTGTCTGAAACCTTTTTAGTTGCCATTCTAAAGCCACATGAATGGGAGGAGGAAGCACTATGTATTTTGTTTCCTGTTACATGATGCAGGCTTGAAATATTATGAAAATGCTGGTATTGTTTCATTTTGTTCTATACAGGAATATAGTTCTTGCTTTCCTGTTTTCTCCTGGAAAACTGGTCATCAAAACAAAAACTGCCAGAGGAGGAAATTC
The DNA here is from genome assembly GCA_013396655.1 of Campylorhamphus procurvoides. Lineage (NCBI taxonomy): Eukaryota > Metazoa > Chordata > Aves > Passeriformes > Dendrocolaptidae > Campylorhamphus > Campylorhamphus procurvoides. The sequence continues at coordinate 1,705,178 of WBMV01003163.1, read as the reverse complement.
ATCCATATTTATATATTTTGTTATTTGACTTCAAAAAGCCTTTTTAAATAAGTGACTGAGAAGGAGAAGGGAAATTCTCTTTGTTGAAGAATAAGCACCTTTCTTTCCCTCTTCATGTAAAGCCTAAAGAAACAGTACTGCTCAGAAGACTACAGGGGAGACTTATACTTAAAAGAAAGATCACTTTTTTAGTACCAAAACAAAAGGGCCCAGGGATCAAAGGCATTAACATGACACTTCCCTGTATTCAAAACTCATCATTCAGATTCAAGTTCAACAGCAAACAGTCGGTCCCATAAAACTTGTATTTAAGAGGCAAGAAAAATAGGAAAATCCCAAAGCATTTAGATTTAAACCATAGGTACCACTTAGCTTTATTAATATCTCTTCAGCAGGAGAGAGTATTTTCATAATATTTTAATCACTCTAAACATTATGTATTAACTCTATTTTTGCAGAAAAAGTAAAGCACTTCATTAAGAGGGGCATGGGTTGCTGGGTGAGGATGCAGGATCCTCTTCCACAAAGTTAAACCAAGCCAAAAATGAATGCAAAGTGAGATAAAAGCATAGCAGAGACCAACCATATAATTTTTTTCTGCTTGCTCTAAACTGTAGTTTATTAACCTTAGAAACACAGGTAAAGTCTGGTTATCAGTATCAAATCATAGTCTCACAAAAATGTGTGACAAGTTGAACAGTTTCTCCTAATAATACTAATTAAACCTAGTTTCTGGGAAACTAATTTTTGTCCCTTGATTACCCATCCCAGACTCCACTGCCAGTGACCTCACCCAAGTCTCAGACTGTGTCAGCCAGTGATTTAATTTGGAATAATTCTTGTTTTATACATTCAATTTCATCTGACTTTTCCAAGCAATTCTATGCAACTCCATCAAACTGGTCTTTTTAAATCCTGAATGCTGAAAATAACCTTTTTTGCACTGGGCTCTAAAAAATTAGATGGTTAAAGCCAGGAAAAAACAGCACACAAACCAACTCAACAAGCCAACCTCTTTCAGACATTTTTATTCACTTATGTCACTTTCATTTGTGTTACTTCTTATAAATCAGCCTCTTGGGCTGGCACTTATTTTTCTTGGCCTTTTCTTAACTCTTTCCTCTGGTGTAAATAATTTGATACGAGAGAAGGGATGGCAGAACTGATGAATAAATGGAAATGTGCTGGTCTCCAAGCAGCTGAAAAAAAGGAGGGAAGGAAGGGTGTCGTTCTTGGGTACTCCCAACAGAGGTGAATTTAAGAGCAAGCATATATGAATCAGGAAACACCCCCAGAGGGGTGGCTGAAACATTCCCAAGGAATTTGCATCATTTCAATTGTTCAGATGTTAGAGTGGCTATAGCCATGAGAAAAATATGGTGTAAGGTATATACTTGTAATGATGCAGGAAAGCCCTCCCAGATGGTCTCTTGGCTCCATCCATGTGTGATGTCCAAGGTCCACATCAATGTTTCTTCCCTGATGCAGTGCATGACTTACCTCCCCAAGGCAGCCTTCTTTCACCATGTATTTCCTGACACGATTCCAGATACGACTCTTGGTCAGCAAGCTGCCTCCAGTGGCCTGCTCGAATTTCTCATAGCTTCCATATTTCTGCAGTGTCCTCTCCATGATGTTAATGGACTATAAAATATAAAAGTATAGCAAATATCAGTGCAGCAAGATGCCCATGTGGGACTTGCATGTGTTTTCTTTTCCTCCCTCTCAACTTCTCTTTTTCTTTTTTATTTTTTTATAATTTTAAAATCTTTCTTCTTAACTCACAGTTGTTATCAAGCTGTGCTCATTTAATACAGGCTGGCACACTCTGCAATGGATTTATACCGGGTTCAGATGTACATTAATGCCAAAATACTGAAAAAATATTCTGATCAACTCATCTTAGACCCACATACATCAGCATGACACAGGATTATCCGTCTAGTGAAATAATACTCATTTTCTCCTTAATTTGGGTGATGTTGCACAACTGCCTTGTAAAACAGATATAACAGGACATTTGCAGTTTGTCAGCAAGTTTCTTTTTTACAGTTTTCCAAAGAATTTTAAAAAGATCAATGTTACTGTCATCTCACTTCATTTCTTGGTATTTTCTAATTTAGGAACACTGATCCATGATTAAGCAGATGTGTAACTCTAATTTTAACAATAATACTTCGACCAAAAAGTCTTCTTACAATGAAATCCTCTGTACCACGGGGGTCTGTTTCAGAAAGGAGGAGAGAGAGCAGGAGCTTAATTTACAGACCTTTCATTTAAAATTTGCATTTAAACCACAGTACACATCTTTTATCTCTCACAACCACTACTTCAAGCTGAAACTCAGCTAACCCTGACTAATTGCTATTGAAACCCATAAATAACCCCTTTTTAAAGCCCAGTAGCTCTTTGATGAGAGAAATATCACTTACCTGCATGACAAAGAAATATTGTACCTAATGTATGTATTTCTTTGTTGGGATTTTAATGAATATTTTATAGATTTGCATAGGGTTATATAAGTTGAGTAAGTTTTCCTAAGTCTCTCGCATTTAGAAGCTGCTGAACATTTCCTGACACATTCCTGAAATTCTGTTGGATGCACATTACCAAGGACATGCTGTTTTGAAGAACACCTGCAAGAACTCTCAGACAGTAAGATAGCTTGTAGTCAAAACAGGAGCCAGCTCAGAGCCCTTGGAGGGGCTCCAAGGGGCAATTCTGAGGAGCTTTGAGGGTGGGCACCAGGGGAAAATGGGATCACAGGTTGGGTATAGTTACCCAATATGTTAATTACTGAAAGTTATAAAAAGTGTAACATCTGGCTGCCACATGTGTACTTTTGTTGTGCACCTGGAAGCTTCTAATAAAGGGGCTATTTTATCTATCTATCTATGATCTATATCTATTTAGCTGTCTGTCTATATCTATCTATCTATCTCATCTATCTATATCTATCTATAGCTCTCATCTATCTATCTATCATCTATCTATCTATCAATCTATAATCTATCTATCTATCAATCTATAATCTATCTATATCTATCTATCTATCTATCTATCTATCTATCTATCTATCTATCTATCTATCTCTATCTACCTATCTATATCTATCTCTCTCATCTCTCTCTATCTCTCTATCTATATCTATCTATCTACCTATCTCTATCTCTCATCTATCTATCTATCTATCTATCTATCTATCTATCTATCTATCTATCTATCATCTCTCTCTCTCTCTGTGTCTATATCTATCTATCTATCTCTATCTACCTATCTCTATCTCTCATCTATCTATCTATCTATCTATCTATCTATCTATCTATCTATCTATCTATCTATCTATCTCTATCTACCTATCTCTATCTCTCATCTATCTATCTATCTATCTATCTATCTATCTATCTATCTATCTATCTATCTATCATCTAATCTACCTATCATTGTAGGTAGATCCTCCTGAAGAAGCACAGACACTCTCTGGTCTCTTCCACCTCAACCTGACACAGTTTGCAGCTTCAGGGGAAGGGTGGGATACTGGAAGGTGCTTCCCCTGCCTTCTGTGCCACGCTGAGTAACCCAGATTCTGTCATTCCAGCCACATCCAAACTGGTGCTGCAAGTTCCAGCTCATGCATGCTGAGAAAGCCATTAAGCTTAAACCTCCTTATTGCTGGACACATCATCAGACATTACCAAGATCCTCACCCCTAACACCTTCTCTCTTGACTCTGTTTCAAGTGAGAAGTCCCAATAATTCTTTCCAAGCAGGCAGATGTGGCTCTGGAAGCACTGAAACAAGAGGGAGAGCCATCACACACACACATTGCTTCCAGCACACAAATCCCTGGAGAGAGGCAACATCCCAGCACCAAAACAGTCCCCATTCCCAATGCTGGGGCTGGTTTTGACACTTCTTGCCACAACCAACCTAGCTGGGGATAGCTCCTCAGGGGAAAAGTTTTGGGATGTTTTTGGTTTCCAGGCACTGAATACAACACCAAACCCTTCATTTGGGGTTCTGCACCTGTCTCCAGGGAAGATGACTCAGTCAGGTGTTGCAAGACCTTGCTGGGAAAGGGGGAAAACCCAGGCCAGCATGCCAGATCCTGTCTATTCCAGCATCCAACTGGGAGCTTATTTTCCAGCCTCTGGGCCAGCAAAATGCTGGTATTGCCATAGTTCCTAAGCAAAACTGCAAACTCCTCAGGAACAGGTAAAAAAATGGAAGATAATAACTATGTGACTGTACTGGGTTACTGGTTAGGAACAGAAATTCCTATTCTTTTCAGTCTTAGTCAGCTAAAAGTCTGCTTCAGTCACTCTTACTTCCAAAAGAAGCAGTCAAGACAAGCCCCCTTGCCCAGCAAACCCTACTGATGCCCAAGAAAGCAATGACACAGAGGACAAGGCTGTTTAATTGCCTGGTTTGGTGATGGCTGCTTAAACAAATTATTTACAGCAAACTAGGTCTCTGAATCCCAAGCCACCCATGTGCAGAAGACAGCTTAGCTATTTGAGGGTTCCTGTTGAAGTGTGTACATGATTATGGGTCATTTGAGGTGACCAGGTCAGAAAAGGGGCTCAGCCCCCTCTGTTTGAACCAGCTCATCCTACATTCAGAAGCAGCTCTGCTACAAGAGTCTAAGAGGTACCAAATTGAACTTGTTAGTCTTAATCAACAGCCATAAAATGGTGGCTGTTTGGATCAAGAGGGAGGGAGATTTTTGAGGCCAGTCCACTCATGCTGTAGCATTTTGGGTTTTATTCAGTATAAACAGGTGGCTTTTCTTTTGAATGCTTAATGGTAGTTAAGTTAGTATCTCAGCGGGATAAAGAGCACATTTAAGTAACTTAGAGCTCGTAGAAATATTTTTAATGGAAAACTTCTAAAATACCTATGCTCCTACTGTAGTATCCCAGAAGTGATCTATGGTCTTTTCCAGGGAAAGAGAGAAGTTTGTCTTGGATCCTGGAAACTTTTGCTGCTCGGATGGCCTGATATGCATTGTGTTATATATTAACATGGCTTATCTATAAATCTGAGTTAAGGAAGGAATTTGTTACTAGCAGAGAATGAAATGTTTCACAATTAAGTGCCCTTTACAGACAGTGTCATGTTTTTGACTCTTGGACATGCCTGAGCTGTGACATCACTTGGACATAGCAAAGGATTACTCAGTGTTCAATGTCATGTTCAGCCTTCCAGTTCCACCTAACCTTCTTCTCAATGTCTGATAAATTTGCTAATTGTAGGCTACTTGTATTACTGCCTCCAAAGGTGTGTCACACTTTTTAATTTTAATTTTTTAATAAATAAACACTTGCAACGTGGTTTATTTATTAAGTCAAAACTGCTGTATTTTTATGAGTATGAGGGAAGGGGATGTACAGCACAGTCATGGGGGGATTGCTCATTAACCAAAATAGTGTTTGGGGTTTTTTTAAAATAAATGTATATTGAAATAGGTTTCTTGTGCAATTCAAAGAAACAGATTACTTAAAGTTGCAACTTGATTTTGTTTTGGCAAATTGCAGATGTTAAATCATCTGCCAACACTGGGAACAATGAATTCTGAATATTGCCACCTGTAGCATCTGAGCAAAAATAACAAACACTTAAAGAGTTAAGAAATTTAACAATGAAAAACAAGGACTTTGAGCCAGAACCCTTTTTTTATACCACTTAGAGCACACAGATGCTGCAGTGACCTTGAAACACAGCAATACGAGAATTAATTTCTGTAATATCACATATGTCAATCAATGTGAAAAGCTGCAAATCTGCAGGCTATTTTTTTATCCTCAAATTCACTTCCCTAAAGGCACATATTGTGTGACTCATAAAGAACCTCATTATGAACAAAATAACATAAAGTAGAAAGGGAGAGGCAAATAAAAAGGTATGAGAAGAAAGACATTAAAATTAGTATTTTTCAAATGTATTAATAACTCAAAAATGTTTTCTCTATGTCTCTCTATTGCAGCATTGCTGTGCTAATGGTTTGCAAAACCCACTGTTCTTTGCCTTTAAAAAACCCAAATAAATGGACCAGAGCATGATTTGTCTTCCAGACATGTTGTAGTAATGCTATATTAACCAATTTCATAGATAAGCACAAAAGCAGAAAGGGCAATAAGAAAACACAATCTGTTTTAATATCCTAGCAGGATATGCACAGCTGTGGGTAAAAGTGTTTTTGATATTACTCAAAATCCTGTAAAATTCTGAAATGTCAGGTTTAGAGCAGCTTTCACTGAGGCATCCTAAAAGTGCCCTATAAAAATGGTGAGTTCTCTCAGTAAAAACCTGATTTTACACCTTTTTATTCATAAAAGAATAATTAAGTATAAATTGCAGTGAATACCTTTTGTAAAATAAAATGGGAATAATTCTGTTCACAGACAGCAAAGCTTTCTAAAATGAGTGCAACAATAAATAAAAGCCAAAAACACAACCAAACTGAATTTATCCTTTTTTTGGCAGCAAAAAGGATGACTACACAGAGTTGTGTTTTCACTTCAGACCTGACTCTTGATGCTGTGAGTGCCTTTTTTGCAGCTGAAATCATCTTCCCTGAGCTGAACTTCCCATAACCTACATGTTTCTTCTGACAAGTAAAATCTGCGTGGAAAAAAAATAGAAATAAGGAAAAGCAAATACTCCTACAATACTTGCTGATTAAAAGTTTTTGATTAATGCTGCTTTTTCTGGAGAGCGAATTTGCATGAAATTAAATTTAAATTTGCGTGGAGCTGAAAATTTCTAAAGCTGATTGTAGATAAAAGAGGGAGAGTGACACCTGCTGGGCTGGGAGCTTTGTAAAAGCTGCTGGTTTAGTCATTTTTAAGTGCAAGGTATTTTTGTTCAGTATTTTTAGGAGCTGAACTTTGAATAAATGCTCTTCTAGTGACTTAAACTAAACCTTGTGAAGCATTTTACATCCTCGTTGTTCATTTTTGGAAGTATCATAGTTCATTGAATATTAAATCCTTCACTGCTTTTTAGAAAGTTGTTACAAAGCCTTTATTTTCCCAGGCTTTTTATGGACAGGGAAAAGGGTAGAGTTGCAAATCAGAGTAACATTAAGGAATTATTCATTATTAAAGTATTTATTATTTAGGTGTAGGGTTTATTAAAAAAAGGGTAAACCAATGACAATCTCTCTCCAGAAAAATGATCATGAATAAATTAATTTTTAAGGCTCTGCTAGACTATACTGAAAGGGTAATTTGTACTAAATTCATTTTGGCAAATTAGTTATTGTTAATTTTCTGTAATCTGTGATTAATGTTGCTAATAGTGCTATAAAAATCAAAGAAAAACTTGTTAAAAAGCTCTAGTCAAGGAGCAGTTTTATTTGGTGCCAGTGTGATTCAGCTGGTTGTTTAAAAGATGGACTGTAAGAAGAGAACAGCTGTTCTCAGAAATAAAATAAATTTTAAATGAAAACCAAGAAACTGAGGTTTTAAAATATACAGATATTTTCAATGTGAGAATGCAGACCAAGACCATCAGTGCAATAATTTCATGGGTAATAACACTTTTGTGCACTCTCAGATTTGGAATAAACAGAGTCAGCTGGTTCACAAGTCAAGGGTCAGTTCTTAGATTCCATGGTACTTCAATTCATGTATCCTTTTCACCAGGAATTTTGGAAGTTTTTAAGTGAAATATTCACATCCCAAAGAAGTGAAGCTCATGGAGTGGCAGGATGTCTTCCCAAGTTAAGTATCACTTGAAACATACAATCCTCTATTTAGAAAAGCTTGTCAGACCTAAATAAGATCCTTCTAAACCATCTAAAAATAGCAAAAGTGGGAAGAGCTCTGCTTCTGCTATTTTAGAGATAAGCCCTGAGTTTTGTCCCTTAGGTCAGAGTTGAAAGCAAGGCTTTTGTTGTTGTCTGGGGCTTTTTTGTTGCTCAGGTAGGAAGCCAAGGCACTTGGGAATGTCTGTAGCCACATTACCAGTGTGGTTGCATAGTATGGAGACAAAAAAATATTTAAAAACAGGAGGGGTTTGTCTTTTTAAATTTTACCTCTCTCTGGAATGGAATTTGGCTGCTGCTTGATTGAATCTAATGTATATGCAAATATCCTCTCAAAGTTGATTAAAACAGGAAACATCAACATATGTTTATCCAATTACAATGACCTCTAATGATTCCTCTCCCCTCCCAATCCCTGTGGCACCAAGAGGGTTGGCAGGGTTTCCACACTGCTTTATTCCTCTCTCTACTCAGGCACTGTATTTTTCCTGTACCAGACTCTGCCTGCTTTAAATTGTGTTTCATGTCAGTCCAATAAAGGCACTGTGCCTTTATTCTACAAAATCCTGTACATTTTACAAATGCTTTAATTTTTTTAATGAAAATACTTTATTCCAGTTTTATTGCATTGTCATCTTTGATACATTTTTCAAACAGTAGGGGAGGATGATAAGGAGAAATGACACCCTGCAAACAAAGGCAAATACCACCTAGGTGCAGGAAGAAATAATCAGTGGAAAAGGAGGGAAAAAATCAACTATACCTGCTTAAGAAATCTGTCAGATGCATGGCTGTGCTTAGCTAACACATTTGGCAGAGCAGGGTTCTCATATTCAAACTGAGGATTGTATGTGAAGTCTGAGCTGAAGAATTTAACCTTCTCTTTCTCCACATTGGAGGGCTTGATGGCAGTCAGCAAACAGAGTTTTTGGCCAGAAGCATCCCCTTCTTTGCCCTTGCCTTTTGAGGACTGGCACTGCTTTGGCTTTGCCAGGTTAGCATGCCTCTTGGTCCTGCTCCTGGGCCGAGCTGGCAGTCCTGGGCTGCTCCCTGGGACTGGAATGCTGGTGGTCCCTGGGCTGGGGATGCTGATGGAGGGCTGTGTGCTGGCACAGAACCACCCAGGGCTGAGCCAGGGCAGGGGCACTCTGACCCTGCGGTGCTCACTGCCACGTAGGGTGGTGGCACCCTTGGTGGCACCCTTGGTGGCACCCTTGGTGGCTTTCCTGTACTTCTTGTGGTGAGCAGACACCTGCTTTGGAGCCTGGTGCTTCTTCTCCTCCTTGCTCTGCAGGAGGACGTTGTAGCTGCTGGTTCCTGTCGTGAAAATGTCCTTGAGGATCCCAGAGGGTGGATGCTGCAGGCTGTTTTCATTATTAATGTTCAGCTTGTGCACTTCCAGGCTCAGGAGTGATTTCCTAGAAAGCTCTGTCTTAGGCCAGTGAAGTTTTTCTGCATTTAGAGGAAAAAAAAAGAGAAATATGAGGACAAATTTTAGTTGTTTCACACAGTGATGCTAATCTTAAGGACTCCAAACTGCAACATGAAACACTATCTTGACTTCTAGACATAGGGGAGAATTGAGTTGAACAAAGCACAAAATACTTGTTTAGCTGCATCTTACACCTCCACACACAACTACACTGTTTGTAACTAATAACTAAGTTATAATAGCTGTTAATTAATAACTAAGCTGTTTAAAACAAATGAAATGCTATCTTGACTTCTAGACATAGGGGAGAATTGAGTTGAACAAAGCACAAAATACTTGTTTAGCTGCATCTTACACCTCCACACACAACTACACTGTTTATAACTAATAACTAAGTTATAATAGCTCTTAATTAATAACTAACAACTAAGCTGTTTAAAGCAAGATAGTGAGATTTCATGAATGTTCACAGCTACAATAAAAATGTTTAGTTTTGAGAAAAGGAAGGCTTCCTGTATAAGGAAAAACTTGAGAACTAGGAAAGTGTATAGGAGGAGTATGTAAGCAGTGTTTACAGTGAAGTCCCACGGGGATCTGTGCTGTGATAAAAGCAGTCTGGTGTGATCTCATCTGCAAAATGTGAGTCATAGAATTTACTCTCAGAAAAGAGCAAGAACTTCATGATGGGCCAGTCACTGTGAACAATCTACAACACCACACACATAGTAATACAGGTTTAAATGACTCGGTTTCACTTGTTCAGCCTTAATACAGACAGTAAACTATATTTAAAGAGGAGATAGAGGAGCAATCAGCTGGTTACACTCCTGAAAAGCCTTAAGACAACACTGGTAATTTCATCTATTCAAAGCTGTTCTACAGGAACAGCTGGCTTTAAGAAGAGAAGAAACATGGTAAGCTAAACTGAGTGCAAGAATCAAATGAGGTTCCTTTAATGAATGAACCCTTGTTAGAGAGCAGTGACATTGCTGGTTCTAATCATTCCCTCCTCTTGGCAACCAGCTCATCCCAGAGCATCAGGTGAGGCAAAAGGAAGGGTACAAATAAACCCTGCCACACAGAAATGCTCCCTCCTGCTGCACATCAAATGGCAGGATGCACAGAACAGGACATGTGGCTGGAGCTTGATTTAAGCCTGCAAAAGGGATTTGAGCTTCATCCCATAGTTATACATAGCTGAGCCGTAATTACTTTACATACAGTAATTATACTCTGAATGGAACATTAGCAAGAGATCATTAAATGCCTCCAAGGGGAAAAAAATCGATGGCAGTTTAATTCCAGCTTTATTTTCACAGTAAAATTAGGTTTTCCTCCCAACATAAGCACCATGACAACGTATTTCATGCTGCTGGACCCCTGTCAGTCAGTTCCATGTCAACCTGTGTTCCTCAGTTCTGCTGGAGATGCTGCCTGAAAAAGCAAAAAGACAGAGGTCCTATTGGCATGAACATACTATGGGCAATCTGTGGCCTGGGTGTGTCCTCCACTGGAAAGAGAGACATAGAAGCATTAGACTATTCTCCTTCACAAAAGCATGGGGACCTGATGAAAACTCAGTTTTGTTTCAGGGTAAGTTTGAGAATTCCCTTTCTATGCTTGGCACAGGGATGTGCTCCTTGGGATTCCTGTCCAAATTCTGTCAGATCATTCTCATCACAGATGTGACAACCTGCCTGCATGGCTTATCTTGCTTTACTCTGAGTTGTCACAGTGAGAAAGCACAGTTTCCCATTGCAAAGAAAGCAACATCAAGTGAACTGCATAAAAGGAAGTGGATATTTTGGACAAGATACTACAATGACCATGCTCATATTTCTTGGCAAGCATCTGAGATTGATTTCAGACCTGTACCAACTATTATAAGGATGAGAATCCTTACTTTTAGTGAAACCAAGGTCTCCAGAATGTCTAAATGCATATTAAGTTTCTGAGCATGTGACAAAAGCTTGCATAGACAAAACTGAGTTTGGAAATTATACAGCTATTTCTTAAAATACAGTAACATAGCACTAAGGGCATTAACACTTCACCTCCTCTACTAGTCAATCCCTAAAAGCCACAAAGAGGACAAAAGACTTAAATTGCTGCTGCATAGGGAATAATCTGAACTAATAACACACGTGTATCTGAGAAGAAAAGAAAAAAATAGAAACAATTCAAAGAAAACAACTGAAAATGACCTTAAATCACACCACTCTCCTCCCCTGCTCGAAGCTCTTGTGTCAATCTAACACCAAAAACTCATGACAGCAAGCTTTCAGAGCTAAGGAGTACATTTGGCCAGTAATAAATGCATTTAAATATAGACAATTGCTCAACATCATATGCCAGAATTCTCCTGGAAGTGTCACAAATGGTGACTGAGCACTGAACATGCCCTGGCAGGTTTCACATGCACATGGCTGATATCAAAAATAGTTGTCCCCAATTCTGGAGTCACTTTACGTGCACAGTCTCGTAGCAAAGTGGTTTTTCAGCTGTCAAACTAAGGGTGGTCGTCCTTAATTCTTTTCCAACTGAAGAAGGATGCTGCTTCATGCCTATTTGTGCTGGAAACCTAAAATCAACAGGTAACCCAGCAGATTTGAAATATTCTAATAGATAACAAAGCAGTTTTCACAGAAGTCATTTAGCTGCCACTCTAAAATTTTGTATAAGCCCCCTGGACATCACTATTTTACCAAATAAGCTAGAAAATAATACTTGACATCAACATAATGTTGCAAAGCACCAGATTTAAGGTTCTTTCTCCAGTGTGTTTGTTTAAGATATTAAACTCACTTACATCTGTAAATCAGACAGCACCAACCAAACTAAGTGTGATTTACAAAGCTCCATCCAAGAGTTTCCAGGGATTAGCAATGCCTGGTGACTGAAATGGAGGTCTGACATTCTGAATATAAAATCACTTCACTGCACAGCCTGCCTTCCCAAAATGTGCTTTGGTGTTCCAAAAAGTCCTGAGATAACCACGCTGCTATAACAGTAGCCAGGCAGAGAAGGGATTATCAACCCGGATTAATTAATTGCACAGATTGCTTAGCAGTGCTTTCCAGCTTTTAAACTCTGGATACCACCGGACAGATGTCTACAGATTACTTCTAAAAGGTATGAAAAAGGTAAATTGAAACCCCCCATGCAATGGTATAACTCTATCCTGCATATCATGCTCAGGATCATACAAGTTCTATCTTTTGTGTCTCATCCACGTGTGTTCTGAGAGGTACAAATCTGAATTTCCTGACTTCACATATTCCAGTTTTTTATGTTCCAAAAGAACATAAGCCCAGGCCTCCAGTCACCTTTGAGCACCTCTCTAAAAACGTGTCATTTATGCACAAGGATTGTCTTTTTTGCACTTGCTTCCAAACATTCAAAAGTCACAAAGCCCCAAGCCCTTCAACAATCAAAAAACCTCACGACAAAATTAACACAGTTCCTTCCCAAAAGGTTTTCCCTCATGTTTGCTTCTATTTATTTATATCTTATTGGTTATATATGCACAACTGACAAATCCTTTCCAAACTGCAAGTTTGATTCTTAAGGTGTTTAGTAAAGATGTTCATGGAGCAGTTCCTCCTGTCCTAAGAATGTAATTAATGGTCTCAGCCACCATTTTGGTGTTCAGTTCACCCTTACCACGTTAGAATATGGTTGAATTTCTCTTTGCTCAAAATCAGAAATTATTTCCAATAGCTTGACTTGAATTTTCAAATTTATAGAAATGCAATTAATGTATGTGATAAATAAATAGTTAATTTTGACACTGAGAGATGAGAAGAAAATACACAGATGTGACAAGATTCCCTCTTTGACATACTGTATAAAGGTACAATTACATTAGAAATATTTATTTGCAATGTTCAGACAATTTGAATAGATTAACAACTTCTAGACTGTATGGCTTGTGGGTACAGAGAGCTGAATATTCTGAATAAAACAGATGGCATGAAATGTATGTGACTCTGTAATATTCCATTGCCTCTCAACACTACAGGCTTCCTATATTTGATTTCCTCACCACTATAAACATCTTTAAGGTTTACAAACACTCTAGTTTTGACCAGAAGCTGTTAGGCAACTCATAATATTACTATAATACTGTTTATAATGACTGAAAACCAGGTTAGTGGTAGAATTTGTCAGTGAGTTCCTGCAAAAAGACTGGCAGTGAGTTATCTTCTATTTTCAGAAGCATCTTAGTTATTAACTACTAATAAATATTATTAAAAATTATTAACTAGTTATTAACTATTAATTAGTCTTTAACTAATGCCTATATGATGTTGGAACTTTGACATTTCACCTAAGACTTTTTTTCTCCCCCAAAATATCAAAATATCCACCTATTTACTTCCCTCCTGTAAAGGTGTTATCTGTCATTGAGCTTTTAATTCTGAGCTTTAAAACTAAGGGCAAGTTTCAGCCATCACACAACTTGCTTGTCTGATTCATTAGTTGTCATGTTTATAGGCCTAATTGGCACGATTTTGGACTGCACAATTTGGATTTTCTTCTTTAAAGGGACAATGATATTTGAAAATACCCTTTTTACCTTAAAAAAAAGTATGAAGTGACTTGCAAGCAGTTTCTTGCACACGTTTCTACACTGAAATACGGGGTTATGTAACTGACTCCAAATTTGTGTCCAAATTAAACTACACCAGCACAGCAACAATCAGCCAAAGTGAAGACTTGGCCCTAATGAAACCAAGTGACAAACTCCCATTGATTTAACAGACTCAGGATATAACCACAAACCACTGATTTACAGGCAGACTTGCACAGGATGAAACTCCCATCCAAGCAGATCTCTGCCTTGTTCTCCTGCAGCAGAGGTGTGGTCAGGATTATTTGATGGAGGGATATGGACCCAAAATAACTTTCTCTCAAGAAATCTTTTCTTTTAAGATTACAGCTGCTGTTGCATATCTCTAGAGCTGCTCTGGCTGATCCCATGAACTTTATTTCTATTCCCAGGACCAAAAGCAAGACAGTAGTCACATCCATGTGCAGATGGAACAGCATATAAATTATGTAGAGCAAGAGTAGCTGTAAGAGATCTTAATTACAGTGGTAACAGTATTGAAAGAGGGGACACTAAGACACCTCCACCTCTTCTAGATAGGACAAAGAAACACTGGCTTGAGCAGCTGAAGCAATGACACATGAAATGACATCAAATTCAGACAAGAAAATCATCTGAGTGAAAAATCTGGTTTTCAGCAGGAACTCTATTGTAGGTTTTCCTTGCACTCCACATGCACGCAGCACGGAGCAGTTTTGGGTGGCATCACACACTTTTCCATATTATCCTTATATAGTCATAATACAAGGTTTTATATAGACATACTACAGGGATTTGTGAACTTCTCTGAAAACACAGAGCAGACCAAAGAGTGAAAGGCACTATGCATCATTAGTAATAGTTTTACTGGCATTCTTCCTCGCACCTCCTGCCCCTCCCTCCCCCTCCCCAGAGCCCCGGAGGGGGGTCAGGGCCCGCAGGTAAATCATTCGCTCCGTATTCCCCCGGGGGGCTCCTGGGCACCGGCAGGAGTGGAGCCCCTTCCCCAGGGACCAGGGTGATGCTTTCCCGGGAGGGATGCATGGATGGTNGTCCCGGCGTGCCCCGCGCGGCCCGGCGGCGGGCGGGGCCGGGGCGGCGGCGCGGTGCACCCTGGGAGCTGTAGTGCGGCGGGCAGGGCGGCCGGTGAGCCACCCCGCCGGGATGTCGCCGACACAGCCCGCTTTATCCCCTCCGGCACGGAGCCAGCAGCACGGACAGGGGTTCAGCAGCATCCTTGGCAGGGTTCTAGCGGGAATGAGTCGCGCTGATTCCAGCGTTGCAGTCCCCTGATAATCACCGACAACCACCATTGCTGTAACTGGTAATAGTTGGTGTGACTGGAAATTCTCTGCTGCACCTGGAGGAACAAGGGGACAAGGGTGCTCAGCAAGGCATGTGCCACCCTGAGACATGTGTCTTGTGCTGAATAGAATGGAAGAATCACATCAGGGCAACAGTGTAGGGCAAAAGCTGATGGTTATAATACATTGATAAGTAATAAATGGAATTTAAAGCAGAAGACAGACTTTATATTGCACCCTCCTGTCGCTTTGCTTGTTGTGCAATCTGTTGCTTTGCTTGTGAAACTTTTCACTCATTGAAATACAATCTGTGTGTTTTAAAATTGAATGTCAAAGAGGAACAAGTTATTCTATCTTGACAATCACAGTTGTGTAACCAATTAATGTGGGCATGGTGTAGGAAGATTCTGTCCTCTTCATGCAGACTTAAGGGCATTACTGCAAGCAGATTGCACAACAATGCATTTTACTGTGTTAATAATGCATTTACTTTTTTTTTGAATGGTCAACACTTTCCGGTGAAAGCAATTTAATTGAAAGTGACTTAACAGCACAGTGGTGCTCAATATAGATTATGTAAGTGCATTAGTCTGCCAGGCAGAGGAGAGCTGGGAAGTTTTGCACTGCTTTAGATGAATATCTTAAATGTCTGCCATTAAATGTCCCTCCCATCAATAAATCCATACCTACAATGCATTGTACACAGAGTCCCTCCATAGCATTGTTCTATAAGATCTGCCTGTATCGTCACGTAGCAGGGAAGGAAATTCCACACATCACAGCTTGTTGATGCTTTTGAGAACCCCTTTCTGTGTCCTACCTGGGAAAGTTTTCCTGAGCTTCATGAATCCTTGGAGACACTTACATGCATGCAATCACACAACTGAGTGGACAGTGGTCTGATAGTTCTGTCTGCTTTAATACCAGTCTTCACAGGCAATAACTAAAAAAAAAAATAAGGGTTAAAAGAACAGATTTTCCTTTTATTTACTACTTTCTCACACACAGTCGAAAACAGGCACTCTTAAGACCAGCTATGAAAAGACCGAGGTGTCATTTTTCTCAATCTGCTAATGAGGAGCCAGTGCTGAAACACACTTCGATTTAGCTGACAAATTTGATGTCCCTTTTAACTTGAATTCTTTGAAGAATGGAGAAGATACACGCTCTGTCAACATGTNGCGCCGTGGGGAGCTGCGGGTGCTCACCGGTGACACAGATGGACTCCAGCATGATGCTCCCCGGGCAGCGGCGTTCCCGCAGCCCCGCGGGGAGGCCGGCAGGGGGCTGGCAGGGGGG